>JAUTXW010002589.1:0-45844 GCA_030620095.1 Kuschelorhynchus macadamiae
AACATGTATTGCTTCCTTGTTTCCATGGGACTGCACGCCCCTGCTGACGATCCAACAAGGTTATGGGAAAGTTACATTGAAAATTTTGTAGAAAATAAAAGAAAAATAGTATCTGTACCTGGTGAAATGGGAGAAAGTTGATCGAGACCTAAAAAATGAAACAAAGCCATCAGACGACCAGTTTAACACGAAAACAATGTATTGACTACAAATTTAGCAAACGTAGCTGCTTCGTCAGGATAATTTTTTTTAAGTTTTTCTATATTACAAATTTCAAATTAAAAAAGAAATGAGAACATGAAAATACGCGGCAATAAAAGTATATGTAAGTGCGGCAATGAACGCATTTTGCGTCAATCAAAACTTCTTAAGTCACAACGTAGATAAAATTACCTCTACTAGTGCGTTAAAGTGGGCCATTTCGGCATTGAAAATAGAGAATGAATGCATGATAACACTATTTTATAAAAAAGTCATCAAGCGGAACAGTTAGTAAAGGAGTAGTGACCAAAAATCAAAATAATTTTATTTTGGGCACAAAATTAATACATGAATGGGCTAATTTGTTCAACTAGGTAAAGAGAATAAAGTTTCATTAAAAATGTTTATTCGATAGAATCCAGAATATAAAATAAAAATAGTTTATACACCTAGTCAATGTAATTGCATTGTTATGTGGTTTGTTCCAAAAGCAGTGCCGCTACTGGACGATTACTTCATCATTAATAATTACTGGAAAGTCTTAGGTCCCTCTGAAATGACCCCAATACTGAGGTCGGAAAAATATGATTCGAACACAAAATAAAGGAGGTAGTTCATATTTAAAGTACATCAGCGGAAAATTTTTAATGTAATTTTAAATAAATTAATTTTTTATGAGATTTGAATTATCTTTGATGTTTCGATTTTTGTGATGTTCCAAGTACTACTCAGTAAATATTGTCTGTTATTGATAGTATTTGGAGTTCTACTTAATCTAGAAACAATTTTTTGCAATACAGTGAATTTGCAAAAACTTTAATTGGTCAGTGGCGTCACAGTAAAAAATTCAGAGGCAAAAGGACCTTGGAAAAATTAACACCCTGTAGATTTTTCTAAAATGTATTATAGCCATTTTGAAGGCATTGCTCACAGCATACAGTGTATCAAATTTGAATGATTTATCTCTTGAAATGTAACTTAAACTGAGCTAAAAATTGACGTCCTGCATTTTTAGCCATCGATTAAATAACATCTTGTATACCCTTTGGAATTAAAAACGAATAGCCTACATCAAGACTAATAAAACGACTAGAAATTTCGTACTTTTTTCTCCAAAAGAATTATTGTCACTCTACCTATATTGTTAGTCATGTTAATGCCGATAAAAAATGAGACTCTTTCAAATTTGCCAAACATCCAAGTCTTAGAGCGCGGGAGCTTTAATTTGGTATTAGTATCAAAACATCATTTGCCGGAACGTAATTAATGGCTAAAATTAATCCCAGGTATACGCACGGACAATATAACAATATTATTTATCGATTCGACAACAGAGACGGTATAGCAAGTGCGCTCTAATCAACCCGCGTTGCGTTGGTGTGTCTCCATAGCAACGGTGGGCGTAACACACGGTATACCAGGGCTCTCAGTGTTGCCAACCCCCTCATCACCGGTAATTTTTTTTTTCGAAAGTGACACGGAACGCGAGGGGAAAACGATTAGCGGATATTCGGCTAGAAAAAATATTTAGTTCTAGAAGGAAATACAATATACGAAATAATTATTGCAGGCAAAAGAAATTTTAGGGAATTCTGTTGACCGTCAAATTGTTACGATTTATTCCTGTTTCGTACCGTTAAAAACTTAACCGTTTCCAACACATTGCAACCAGATAACCCAACCCAACTTACAACGTTAAGTCTATATGATAACGATTGTAGGTAATAGATATTTACGATTCAAGGGTGTTAACAGCATCATTGTGCATCAGCATACTACACAAGTATCTTAATGAGGTTAACTCACATGTATTGTACAACATTTTATCTACGTCTGACGCACGAGCGTTAAAATATACACAAATTTTTCAAAAAGTAAAGCAAGCATAAAACACCTTTCTAGTAGCTGTTACCTGTTTGCACTTTAATCCTGCCACTCTGCGTTACCCCAGGCAGTATCAATTTAAGTAGCATCTTATTGACAGTGTTAATTTCTTTAGTCAAAATGCGTGATTCAGAAAGAAGCATTCCTCCGGATATTGAGCTGGAGGCGTTCAGGGCAATTGATGGTTGCTTCCCGAAAATCCAGGCCAAAATATGAGTAAATATGCAGAGACAAAAATGTGCAGAACTATAGGAATGAAATGATACTTATTGTATACTTCGGGGAATTAACTACTAGGCCTTCATCTCTCTTCGCGTTTTATTCTATGATAAGAACAATAATTTCTATTAAACTCAATATTGATATAGTCAAAGAAAGGCAGTGTTATCGTGCGGGTCATAGGATTTATCAACAACAAACTTTTTAAATTTGTTTTTCTTTTATTACGTAATCATATCCTCCTCATAAAATCCGGAAGATGAATTAGATAGACCTATGATATTTTCATATGAAAAAAGAGGATAAACATATAAATGTCAGCAGTTGCAAAAATCTTTAAGCGATGTCACTTCAAAGTCAGATTGGCAAGTCAGTGACAAAATGAGTAATAGAAAACAATTTTCGGGTTTTTCGCATCCACAAGCGAAAAAAATGGTATTACTTAAATCTAATAAAATATTACGAAAATGAAAATTCACCGGCCAATATCCAGGAGACAGTAGCAAAAGCTCTGGGAATCGGTATAAGGACTGTGCAGAAAAGTGTGCTTGAAAAAAAGCATAATTTACTACCGAAGAAGATTAAGAAATGTACACGAAAAAGGCCAAAGACAGAAGACTTAAGTGACAATGTAAAAATGGATGTTCGTAATGTAGTTTACGATTTATACACATCAAAAGCTAATATAACCCTTCAAGTTTTAAAAGAAGCTTTAAAAAATCGATGCATATTGGAAATTGGACTAAAATCGTTGTCAAAATTAATAAAAATGTTGGGTCTTTGATATAAAAAGGACTGTAATCGAAGATTTTTATGCGAGTTGCCACATATAGCAAGTCAGCGTATCCAGTTTTTAAAGAAATACATGGAAAATGTTAAATCAAAATTTAGAAAAGTGGCATTTTTAGACGAGACTTGGATATTTTCTAATGGAAGTGGTTCGAAATCTTGGCAGGACGAGTTTGTAAAAAGTGTCAAGAGAAAAAAGGGATGTGTGACGGGAAAACGGTTCATCATTTTGCATGCAGGTTCTTCAACAGGATTTCTCCCAGGTGCAAGTTTACTGTTTTCTTCAACATCCAAAAGTATGGGCTACCATGATAATATGAACTGTGAACTGTTTGAAAAATGGTCAAAAGAACAACTGATTCCAAATTTAGATGCTCCATGTTTAATCATTCTGGACAATGCATCTTATCATTCAAGAATCTTAAATAACCAACCTACTTCATCCTGGAAGAAAAGTGATATTTATGACTGGCTAATAAAACAAAAACAAAATCCTTTACCCAATTTTCTGAAACTAGAACTTCTTTTAATGGCAAAATCTATTAAAAAACATATAACAATATATTATGCTGTAGATGAAATATTAAGGGAAAGACATGAGGTTTTACGACTGCCGCCATACCATTGCCAGTTTAACGCAAAAGAGTTAATATGGGCTGGGGCAAAATCATATTAAGAAAAACACGTGAACGATGGTCTTAAATTAGATGAAGTGTATATTGTTTTGCAAGATTCATTAAATTATATTACGCCGGAGTACTGGAAGAAATCTGTGGAACATACGGAGAAATTAATATGGGCTTGGTGGAATCGAGAACGAGTTCTAGATGTCGAAATAGCACCAATGATCATTGCGCCATTTGAGGACGACTCAGAAGATGAGGACTTTTTAAGTGATGATGATATTTTTTAGTCTATAATATTAAAAAGTTTCTGAAGGGTTATATTAGTCTTTGACGTGTATAAATCATAAATTGCGTTATGAATATCCATTTTTGCATTGTAACTTAAGTATTTTGCCTTTGGATTTTTTCGTGTACATTTCTTAATCTTCGGAAATTAATTATGTTTTTTTTTCATGCACAATTTTTTTTATTAGATTTTTTGCTTACTTTTTTAGTACATTTGTAATTTTGTAGGCAATAAATAAATAATTATAGAATACTTGTTCCAATTTTAAAGCGTGTTTAAAATAAGTAAATCTTTTATTAATTATAAGACAAAATTTGATATATAAAAACAGTAAAAATCTATATATATATATATATATATATATATATATATATATATATATATATATATATATATATATATATATATATATATATATATATATATATATATATATATATATATATATATATATATATATATATATATATATATATATATATATATATATATATATATATATATATATATCCCGTATTTTTCGCACGCATGGCCCTTAATTTCAGACCGAAATTTGAAGAAATCGGATAAGTAGTTTTTTAGCTATGCCGCGAACAGACAGACAGACGGACACACATACCTACAGACAGACGGAATTAAGAAAACATGTTTTCCGGCATCTAGGGACCCTTAAACGTAAAGATCTGAAAAATCTCACGAGGAAAGTAATGACTAATTATTTTGTGTTTTTAACAAAAGTGTATAATATTTTTGCAAAATAATATTTTTTCGTTATCACAAGAAAAAAAAACAAGTTTTCTTTGCACAGGGGTGGCCCGCATTTAAATAAATGACACTGTATAAGTGGTTAGATTTTTAGGTCAAGCGGGGCTCATAATTTTTGGTGATTGTAAAAAAACTCATTTTCATTAAGTGACTGTATAAACAGAACATATCCTGATTGTTCCACTGATTCGAACCGCCTTCCGACTTTATTAAGGCGCTTGCCATATTGTGTATTTTTGTTTTTGCCAACCAAAAAATTTTAACCAAATACATATTCAGCGAATTTTCTTATTTAGTCCCTCGGCATTTAATATATAAAATAATATTAAGTGGCTATCTTAATAATACTGCGTAATATAATGAAAAAACTATTTTCTTTCTTCCTTTATATTTGTAAATAACCCATCGAGATTTAATAGCTCGATAAAAGAATCACACAACATTTTGGTATTCACTGTGTTTTCTGATTTGATTCATAATGTTGATGACCTTTGGACCCGCACGATAAGACCGCATTCGACTATATCAGCAAATTTAGAAATTTAGTCGCCCTTCTTATAAGAATATCTGAGAGATATCAGTCAAAAAAGCCAAGGGTATTAACCAATATTACAACATTCCTTATAGAAGCGGATGACAAAAAACACTTATTTAGAAAAGTAGCATTGATTACTGGGCTTGCAGGCGAGATGAGTTTTTTTGTTGTTGAAAATGTCAAGTCAAGCTTTTTTTACCGACAACGAAAACGAAAATAGCCAGGGAATTCTATGTAATATCTAGAAATATTCAAGAGATAGACATGATTCAACTAGTTCGAAAATACATTAATGTTCGCCCATTTAACATCAAGTATGGTAAGTTTTTCATCCAATTTCGAAATGGTGTGTGTATTAAGCAACCGGTTGGCATTAATTCTTTTGGATCCTTGCCAAAACAAATTGCTTTGTATCTCAAACTGGAACATCCTATTGGCAGATTCAGGAGCTGACATTCTAACAGTAAAGCGTAATGGTAGCTGGCATCCAACACGGAGAGCTACACTGAAAATTCTGCAGAAAATAAAAGAAAAAGAGCATCCAAAATTCTGGGTGAAACGAAAGAAACTTTGGACGACACTTGAAAAAAAATTAAACAAATCCATCAGACGACCAATTGGCTGCTTCGTCAGGAATTTACTTGAAAGATTGCAAAGATTGTACTAATAATATTTATAATAAATAATTATTCATGTTTTATAGTTTTTAATAAAATAATTTATAAAAATCTTCGCTTTTTTTATATTACAAATTTCAAATTAAAAGGAATGAATGAGTGAAAATACGTGCGGTAATAACAAGGAGTGCGGTAATGAACCTCTTAACTCACGGACGTAGATAAAGTATATTTAAAGGACATTAAAAGAGCTTTGTGGACTTATTGTAATCTGTATAAGTAAAAAGACAGTTATGGGCCATACGTTTATTTAACCCTTATCGAACGCGGAGTAACTCTGTTTGACGGAAGTACCAGAATTAACTTTTTGGAACATTGTGAACAATCCTATTGTAGAGAAAATAAGAAATGATAGCGGTAACTTTTCAAAGTTAGATCGAGGTGATGAAGAAGTAACACGGCGCAAACTGTACTAGCTTTACGAAGAACAAAATGTACCCATATTTGATAATTTGCTACAAAAACTGGAAAAAGATGAAACTGGAATTAAATTTAGTCGAACAACTTTGTAGAAATGTATTAAGCGAATTAGTTTTAAATTTAAAAACAAAAAATCAATTGTAATGGAATCCAGGAGGCTTCAGGAATCGCGTCTGGATTTCTTGACCAAAATTAGAGAGTACCGGAATCAAAATAGGTCAATTTTAGATGAGACTTGGTATGACATGATACTCCTTCAAAAAGTTGGGTTGATTCCTCAACAACAACAGCGATAAATGTAAAACGAAAACATCAAACCGACGCAAGAGAATTAATATTTTGCATGCAGTATCTGAAGATATATGGGTTCCAAAATAGCTTTATTGTAATGGACAACACTAGTTGCCATAGTAGGCACTTAACGTTCCATGCTGGGAAGACACAAAAACCAAAATTCAAGAATATATGTGTGATAATGACATTTTTTTTTCACGAAGATTATACAAAAAAGCAAGTAATTGAAGTCCTAAAGGGTTTTAATATAAGAAAAGAGTATGGATGCGACGGCATATTATTGCATATTTAATCCAGTCAAGCATAATTAGGAACTATATAAAACAAATATACATCATTTTAATTCCTAAAGGGCGAAGTTTAGCTAGTTCTCCGAAGAGGGGACTGCTATTCGTCTACTTAACCCTTAAAAATGTCCACACAACAATAATTCATTGATTTTACAAAAGATTGCTCCTAAGTATGCTAATTTTTAAAGAGAACCTTAAACGTACACAATATAAAAAATGCTAAAAACTACCTAATAGGTCACTAAGTAAATCAGAAGGAATCAAAATAAAAGATAGTAATAAAAGCAAACATATAAAATACAGATAAATACCAATCAACCATGATTAACCAAAAATCCTACTCAGTCAGCATGTTCCTTTTTAAATAGCTTTTAAATGCTAATATATTAAATGATTTTATGAAATCAGGAAGTCT
Source organism: Kuschelorhynchus macadamiae (assembly GCA_030620095.1). NCBI lineage: Eukaryota > Metazoa > Arthropoda > Insecta > Coleoptera > Curculionidae > Kuschelorhynchus > Kuschelorhynchus macadamiae. The sequence goes on from JAUTXW010002589.1 coordinate 7,402, forward strand.
GTGTATTCTTTTGCAGAGAAGTATGAAAGCAACTTCTGAAAAAATGATGTTTTGTGTCTAGGAATGTGAAAGTTATTTCGAAATCAGACGTTCAAAAAATGAAAGTTTGATCTATTTGACAATACATTATACAAATATGGGGGTTATCTGTGAGCATCCAAAATTCTGGATGAAACGAAAGAAACTTTGGACGACACATGAAAAAAAATGAAACAAATCCATCAGACGACCAATTTAAATAACAAAAACTGACTACAAATTTAGCAAACGTGGCTGCTTCGTCAGGAATTTACTTGAAAGATTGTACTATTAATATTTATAATAAATAATTTTTCTTCTTCGCTTTTTCTATATTACAAATTTAAAATTAATGATTATCCAAACCGACGCAAGAGAATTAATATTTTGCATGCAGGATCTGAAGATATATGGGTTCCAAATGTTGTTTCTTTGTCATCAAAAATTATTCCAGACTCTTGTGTTGATTATTATGAGGCTATAAAGCCAGAATGGTTCGAATATTGGTTTAAACGTAAATTGGTTTCCGATATGCCCCCAAATAGCTTTATTGTAATGGACAATGCTAGTTGCCATAGTAGGCAATTAACGTTCCATACTGGGAAAACACAAAACCAAAATTCAAGACTATATGTGTGATAATGACATTTTTTTTTCACGAAGATTAAACAAAAAAACAAGTAATTAAAGTCCTAAAGGGTTTTAATATAAGAAAAGAGTATGGATGCGACGGCATATTATTGCATATTTAATCCAATCGAGCATATAATAATAATAATAAATCGGCTTTATTTAGGAAATATATAAAACAAATATACATCATTTTAATTCCTAAAGGGCGAAGTTTAGCTAGTTCTCCGAAGAGGGACTGCTATTCGTCTATTTAACCCTTAAAAATGTCCACACAACAATAATTCATTGATTTTACAAAAGATTGCTCTGAACTATGCTAATTTTTAAAGAAAACCTTAAACATACACAATATAAAAAATGCTAAAAAACTACCTAATAGGTCACTAAGTAAATCAGAAGGAATCAAAATAAAAGACAGTAATAAAAACAAACATATAAAATACAGATAAATACCAATCAACCACGATTAACCAAAAATCCTACTCAGTCAGCATGTTCCTTTTTAGATAGCTTTTAAATGCTAATATATTAAATGATTTTATGAAATCAGGAAGTCTGTGTATTCTTTTGCAGAGAAGTATAACAGCAACTTCTGAAAGAATGATGTTTTGTGTCTAGGAATGTGAAAGGTATTTCGAAATCTGACGTTCAAAAAATGAAAGTTTGATCTATTTGACAATACATTATACAAATATGGGGGTTATCTGTGAGCATCCAAAATTCTGGATGAAACGAAAGAAACTTTGGACGACACATGAAAAAAAATGAAACAAATCCATCAGACGACCAATTTAAACAATAAAAACTGACTACAAATTTAGCAAACGTGGCTGCTTCGTTAGGAATTTACTTGAAAGATTGTACTATTAATATTTATAATAAATAATTTTTCTTCTTCGCTTTTTCTATATTACAAATTTAAAATTAATGATTATCCAAACCGATGCAAGAGAATTAATATATTTTGCATGCAGGATCTGAAGATATATGGGTTCCAAGTGTTGTTTCTTTGTCATCAAAAATTATTCCAGACTATTGTGTTGATTATTATGAGGCTATAGAGCCAGAATGGTTCGAATATTGGTTTAAACGTAAATTGGTTTCCGATATGTCCCCAAATAGCTTTATTGTAATGGACAATGCTAGTTGCCATAGTAGGCAATTAACGTTCCATACTGGGAAAACACAAAAACCAAAATTCAAGACTATATGTGTGATAATGACATTTTTTTTTCACGAAGATTATACAAAAAAGCAAATAATTGAAGTCCTAAAGGGTTTTAATATAAGAAAAGAGTATGGATGCGACGGCATATTATTGCATATTTAATCCAATCGAGCATATAATAATAATAATAATAAATCGGCTTTATTTAGAAAATATATAAAACAAATATACATCATTTTAATTCCTAAAGGGCGAAGTTTAGCTAGTTCTCCGAAGAAGGGACTGCTATTCGTCTACTTAACCCTTAAAAATGTCCACACAACAATAATTCATTGATTTTACAAAATATTGCTCCTAACTATGCTAATTTTTAAAGAGAACCTTAAACATACACAATATAAAAAATGCTAATAAAACTACCTAATAGGTCAGTAAGTAAATCAGAAGGAATCAAAATAAAAGACAGTAATAAAAACAAACATATAAAATACAGATAAATACCAATCATCCATGATTAACCAAAAATCCTACTCAGTCAGCATATTCCTTTTTAAATAGCTTGTAAATGCTAATATTTTAAATGATTTTATGAAATCAGGAAGTCTGTGTATTCTTTTGCAGAGAAGTATGAAACCAACTTCTGAAAGAATGATGTTTTGTGTCTAGGAATGTGAAAGTTATTTCGAAATCTGACGTTCAAAAAATGAAAGTTTGATCTATTTGACAATACATTATACAAATATGGGGGTTATCTGTGAGCATCCAAAATTCTGGATGAAACGAAAGAAACTTTGGACGACACATGAAAAAAAATGAAACAAATCCATCAGACGACCAATTTAAATAATAAAAACTGACTACAAATTTAGCAAACGTGGCTGCTTCGTCAGGAATTTACTTGAAAGATTGTACTATTAATATTTATAATAAATAATTTTTCTTCTTCGCTTTTTCTATATTACAAATTTAAAATTAATGATTATCCAAACCGACGCAAGAGAATTAATATTTTGCATGCAGGATCTGAAGATATATGGGTTCCAAATGTTGTTTCTTTGTCATCAAAAATTATTCCAGACTCTTGTGTTGATTATTATGAGGCTATAAAGCCAGAATGGTTCGAATATTGGTTTAAACGTAAATTGGTTTCCGATATGCCCCCAAATAGCTTTATTGTAATGGACAATGCTAGTTGCCATAGTAGGCAATTAACGTTCCATACTGGGAAAACACAAAAACCAAAATTCAAGAATATATGTGTGATAATGACATTTTTTTTTCACGAAGATTATACAAAAAAGCAAATAATTGTAGTCCTAAAGGGTTTTAATATAAGAAAAGAGTATGGATGCGACGGCATATTACTGCATATTTAATCCAATCGAGCATATAATAATAATAATAATAAATCGGCTTGATTTAGAAAATATATAAAACAAATATACATCATTTTAATTCCTAAAGGGCGAAGTTTAGCTAGTTCTCCGAAGAGGGGACTGCTATTCGTCTACTTAACCCTTAAAAATGTCCACACAACAATAATTCATTGATTTTACAAAAGATTGCTCCTAACTATGCTAATTTTTAAAGAGAACCTTAAACGTACACAATATAAAAAATGCTAAAAACTACCTAATAGGTCACTAAGTAAATCAGAAGGAATCAAAATAAAAGACAGTAATAAAAACAAACATATAAAATACAGATAAATACCAATCAACCATGATTAACCAAAAATCCTACTCAGTCAGCATGTTCCTTTTTAAATAGCTTTTAAATGCTAATATATTAAATGATTTTATGAAATCAGGAAGTCTGTGTATTCTTTTGCAGAGAAGTATGAAAGCAACTTCTGAAAAAATGATGTTTTGTGTCTAGGAATGTGAAAGTTATTTCGAAATCTGACGTTCAAAAAATGAAAGTTTGATCTATTTGACAATACGTTATACAAATATGGGGGTTATCTGCTGATAATTATTCGATGTACAAAACACAAAAACAAAGGACCAGGATGTTGGCCCATATTCAGCCAGTTAAGTAGTAATATGACGTGATCAAATTTCCGAAGACCAAAGATAAAGCTTGAATTCTGGACCCTCTGGATGTGTTTGTTTTCTAGAACGTATGCATAATTTCCATAAATCTGCGCGAGATAACAGCTGACATTTTTTAATTTTCCTGTCCAATATGTGCCTACTAGATTATAAAAGCTTTAAGAAAGGTCTTGGGCAGTAGAGATGAAACATACTCTTTAAATTTTAACTTATTATCAAATAAAATGCCTACATTTTTAAATGATTTTTTAGGTTCGAAATAGGTATTGCTATTAATTATTTTAAAATTCTGGTCAAAATGGCAAATAAGTTACCAAAAAACATTAAGGGGCTTTTCTTAGTATTTAAAAACAAATTATGACGAAGTAAGAGGTATGATAGTTTCTAAGTCATTGTTGAGACTATGACAAGCGTTTAAGGAATCCGGTTTCAACCTGATACAGACTTGTATATCATCCGTATCAACTTGCAACCAACTATGATTTTTACTGGGAATTATCATTGCTGTGTAGACAGAAAAAAATAGCAGTCCCAGCATGGAGCATTGCGGAACACCAAACGGGTCGGGTAACAATGGGAAACTTTCGTTCTTAAACCTGACTCTCTGAAAACGATGATGAAGGTAACAATTTAGAGGTGCAATCGCATTATTAGAACCAGTGGCGGCTCTTCTATAGGGTCTATTAGTCAATGACCCCCCAAAAATATTTCAGAAAATAAATTATTCGTTTGACCGTTCCTCCTAATAACTCGAACCTTGGGAAAATTTAATACGCTACACTATTAGCCGCGCGCGGCTGTTCGAATGGTCACGTTGCGTTCTTTAGGCATAATAAAATACGCTATACTAAGCTAGGCTGGGCAGTCCGAATTGCCCTGATTACCCTAAAGCTTGACGAAAGTACCCGAGGATTTCACAGCTACCTAGCGGCAGCCGAACGTGATAATAAATGGAATATGAAATCGCGATTTGGGTCATCAGCCGGTCTCTTCTCATAATTCGATCGATCGGTCACGGCATCACGTCGGCATGCGGAAGTTCAGTTGTTCGGAGTACGCGCGGTCGATATTCTAACTCGATATTGATTCGGACGTTTTTAATCGATGAAAACTGATTTATATACTGTTCTTTGTAATATATATTTTTATTTTTACGATCCATGTGTGAGTTGAAAATATACAGGAAATAAAATGTTGGTAGTGACTAGTGCAAAAAAATAAACAACTAAAAAGTGCTTACGAACTTAATTTTGCAAAAATAACCAATTTCAAGGTGGTCTATGTTTGAGTTGTGAATGTAGATGAATTTGAGTTGTGAATGTAAATGAAATAAAATGTCAGTAGAGTAAAAAATTAAACAACTAAAAAGTACTAACGAACTTAATTTTGAGAAAATAACCAAATTCAAGGTACGTGGTCGCAATTTGCCAGAACTTAGTATACGACAAACCAGTAAAGACAAAAATAAAGAGGCTCATCGAAACTTTCGCAAAAGTATGTACGATTTAACTAACTGGATATGTGGTTGAGAAATCTCTAACTCATTTTACTTTTATGTTTTTTGTTGTTTTCTAAGAACTCGTCGGACTCATTATGGTGCAAAACCGGTGTTAAAGACTTTAAACACTTAAAAGAAAAAATAAAAAAACACGCGTTTCCTGCAGATCACATGAAATGTTCGGTGAACTATGCTACGGTCAGAAGTGTTGATAATCGCACTCAGCTAGACACAGCTTATAGAAAATCCCTTAGAGATTTTAATGAAAATGTATCCGAAAATCGTTATATTTTAAACAAAATTATAGATTGTGTAAAATATTGTGGGGCATTCGAACTGGCACTACGCTACCATTGTCTGAAAATCCAGGGGTTTTTCGAGGGCTTTTACATTTTGTTGAGGAGTTGGGCCAAGATAGACTATCCGCTTTAGCAATGTTAAGTATCAAGAAATCGTTTATAAAAGGAATGTGCGTGCAGTTTTAACGAACGTGTCATTCAGCATTTTTCCAATTCTAAAGAACGAAGAGTAGACTGAACTTCAAGAGAATTTAAACCTCAATTTAAGATAAGATATTTATTTTTATTTTAAGTATGCCTATTTTTAAATTTGTTATTGACCTCCCAATATAATTCACCACGAGCCGTCACTGATTAGAACCCATAATATTGTAACTATAACTAATCGTATCAAAGGTCTTAGAAAAGTCCAGTAAAACAAGTGCTGCAATATATTTCGTATCTATGTTATCCGTTATGTCATTAGTCACCCTGGTTAAGGCAGATGTTGTACTGAGACCACTTCTAAAACCCGATTGGTGCTCTGAAAGAATGTTTTGCTGGTTAACATAGAAGTAAAGTTGCTGAAACCGTAGATGAAACACTGACTCGATAATTTTTCTTAGGCACAGGTACGATTTAACTGATTTTCCACTTGGAAGGAAATTACCCTTGTTTAATACATGAGCTAAATAAATATAATATAAATTGATACAAGTATGGAGTGCATTACCGAAGCATTATAGGTGAAATATGCATTGGCATGAACTAAAATTCGGAATTCGTCTGAATAATGTTTCACCTCCTTTAAATTCCAGTGTATTAAATCTTATCGAAAGTGAGTTATTAAAAGTTATTTGTGAGATATTTCTATGGGCAGACGAGATGCCAGTACCATGGATCTTTGTTATTGTAACTGAAGAAAGGAGAATTTTCGAACAGTTTCCATAATGTAGGAACTCATTGGTATGGAAGCGACGCATATAAGTGGAATCTCGTGCTTCTTTGATAAACATGATTAAATGGAGAATAATACATTTTATATCCTCAAAGTCGAGTCCATGACAACTTCCTTTGAAAAAGCTTGTTCGCTTCAATCTGGCGATGAATGATAACTCTCTTCTGGAAACAGTCGGAAGTATAGCGATAAGGAATGAAGTAGTCGCGACTATGGAGACTTTTACCATCAGATGGATGATTGTCGAATGAACAAAAAACTGCCGCAAAGTTTGGGCTGAGTCAAATACAAGAAGTAAAAAAACAACAAACTTACAGGGTTTACAGAAATATAAAACTAAAGATTTGCATATTACGGGATCAGGTTTCTAGAAGAATGGTTTTGCGTTTGACAACTTGATAAAGAAAACTCTTTCACATGGAAAAAAGAGGTTCCTGCCATCTTAGAATTTTATTTTTTGGGAGAAAAGTTACCCACAATATAACAGTCGCAGTTCTTGACAAGTATTCACCCTGGATTAATTTAGTTGACTCACAGGTTCCCGAAGACGAGGTGGAATACGTTGTGAAGATGAACCCTGCAGTGAACGCCCAAGTTAAGTCACTACAGGAAACATTATGTAATCTCTTCACGAACATTTGAATGTTTAGAAATTTTGAGTTCAACAAGTTGAAAGGGAAAAGGAATTCATTCATTATTAGTCATCATTAAGTTCCATGTATCATCCGAATGCATCGTTGGCATATAGCGATTTTCCCTTCAACACCCTCTTCAGTTTGTAAAATTATATTAACATAAAATCGATTAAGTAAACTGTTATAGTTGATTCGTGGTTTAGTGTTCAAATCAGCTAGAAAGTGAGAGGTTTTAGGTACGATTCCCAGCGAGACAAGTTTTTTTTAAATTTGAAATGTCGATTAAAGAATTGTGGGAAAAGCCCCTAATAGTATCTGTAATTCTGAAACAAAGGCAGATTATTCACGATTTGCCAATGCTTAAGTAGAAGAGCTGTTTTTGTGTTGGGTAATCAATTAGAATTAGAACAACTCTCTTTTAGGAAGAGTTAATGATGTTGAAGCTTGAAGGGGAGACGTAATATATAGGAACACCATTCAAGGTTGGCTCTTCTTTTAGGTTTGATTTCTTTTGTTTATAAAGGGTATGCAAATTGGCAGGAAACCAGTTACTTTCAGAGTTGAAAAGGGAAACTCATTTTGCTAACGTGGCAATTGATGTGATATTGAGGAGATCTTGCCAGAAAGTAATGTCAATTATTGGCTATAGAAATGTTTAATTTAAAGTATATGGCTATTCTTTGGAAAGACAGGGGCTTTAGGTCATAAGTTCATATGTAGTGAATATGACTATAGGAATGTTTGATTTAAAAGATGTGGTTGTTCACTGGAATGACGTGAGTTTTGGATGATCACTTGATGGAATAGTAAATATAACTATAGCAATGTCTGGTTTAAAGGATTGTGTTATTCATCGGAATGGTGTGGGCTTTGGGTGATTATGTAATGATATAGTGATTATGATTGTTTCTCAGAGACGTTAACTGAATCATATTTTTTAGCGCTACATGCAGTATTTTTTCAAAATTACCCATTGGAATGGAGATTTCTCACATCATTGTAAATGTGCTGGCAGGAAAAAAAAGTACCTTTAGACTTGGAAAGGGACGCTCATTTTGCTAACATGGCAGTAGATGTGATCATTAAAGAATGTTGTTATTCATTGGAAGGGCGTGGGTTTTGGGTGATCACTTGATGTTATAGTGCCTATAGCAGTGTGTGGTTTAAAGGATTGTGATATTCATCTGAATGGTGTGGGCTTTAGCTGATTATTTGATGGCTCTCACACTATTGTAAATGTGCTGGCAGACAAAAGTACCTTCAGACATGGTAAGGGAAACTCATTTTGCCAACATGGCAGTTGATGTGATCATTAAAGGATGTTGTTATTCATTGGAATGCCTGGTTTAAAAGATGTGGTTATTCACTGGAATGTCGTGGGTTTTGGGTGATCACTATTTGGGTGATTATTTGATGGTATAGTGATTATGATTGCTTCTCAGAGACGTTAACTGCATGAGAATCTTATATAGCCCTATGTTGCAGTAATTTTTTTCAAAATTGCTTATTGGAATGGAGATTACTCACAGCATTCTAAATATGCTGGCATGAAAAAATACCTTCAAACTTGGAAAGGGAAACTCATTTTGCTAACGTGACACTTAATGAGATCATGAGGAGATCTTGTCAGGAAGTAATGTCAGTTATAGGCTATAGGAATGTTTTGTGTAAAGGATGTGGTTATTCATTGGACTGGAATGGGCTTTAGTTGATAACTTGATGGGATAGTGAATATCACTATAAGATTGTATGGTTTGAAAGATATGGTTATTCACTGGAATGGCGTGGGCTGTGGGTGATCACTTCATGGAATAGTAAATATCGGAATGTATAGTTTAAACGATCATGTTGTTCATCGGAATGATGTTAGGCTTTTCTCAAAAACGTTGATAAATGAGGTTCTAAGCTCAACATTCCAGTATGTTTTTCAAAATTACTTTATTGGATTGGAGAGTACTGAAAGATTGTAAATGGGCATACGATTGTTGTCAGAAGAATACAACAGGCCTTTTATAAACTGGAAAAGGGTGGGTGCCAACATCGAACCCTGTGGGACCTCTTTATTGGTTTTGTGATAACTGGACCAGAAATATTTAAATTATAATGTAGCTATAGTATATAGCATGTATATATATATATATATATATATATATATATATATATATTATATGATATAATTTGCCAGGATATTTATTTTACCATTTTGATTTTTAGTGGTCTGTGTCATACACCAAAAGGTTACAAGACTTGGAGGGAAATTTTTCTTAGGGAGGACAATAAAATATGTAAAATTTAATTCGGTGACCCAACCAAAATTTTTCAGTAAATTGTAGTAATATAATTACAATAGAGCAAATTAAATAATGTATGTCCCTTGATATAAATAATAATTATTTTAAGATTTACGTAGACATGTAGTTATATTAATTAATACCTATACCTGTATATTTTGAAAGTTATATCGACCAAATTTATAATTTGTTTGTCTACATTATAGTTACAGTCAATATATCGTGAATTTATCTTAATTTTTTAAAGCCTGAAAAAAAAAACAACCGAAACTTTTCGAAAGTGATAAAACAATTGGCGAAAAAAAAACAAACGCTCATAAACATCACGGTGGCGCCGACCCCCACTAACTTATCGTCTTCGAAGTACAAAGAGTAATAAACAGTCGGCCAAGCGAATACTGTCTCTCGCCCCCTGGCGACACAGCGTTCCGCCATCGCAACGACTCAGCTGGTCGACTGCGAATAAAATCATTTCAATGCACACTGTTCCGGCTTGTTTGAAAACAAAACCACATGCCGAGATCGCATAGGTAATTAGATCAATTTTTGACGGGTGTCAAACGGGACACTGTTTTGACGATTTTTCACTGAAAATGTCCGATTTTCGTCGTGACAACCGTCAGGTTTTGTCATCAGTTGTACTGTTCAACTGTTCAGTGAAAAATTTTTAGAAAATATCCACGTTGTCTTGTAAAAATATCTGTTTTTTTTCTCGACAAAAAAAAATTTTTTTAATGAAAAATACAGTAATTCTTTTTCATTTTTACATTAATTGTGGGACTTACCTGAGCTTCAAACCACATCGTTTAATTTGGGCCGTATGAAGATATGGTTGCGTGAAGCAACATTTCATCGGTAAAAAAAAATCGGAAACACAAGACACAAGAAATATTTAATTCGTATTCTCGATTCTCGTCAGAGTAACCGAAACACCGTCTATCAGTGGAGCACGAACGGACGAAAATATACCAAGTTTCAAGACCGGTCCCGAACCGTCGGGCGAGATCGGCGGGGACCGGTCCTCGTCGGCCCACCTGCATAACATGCCCACTGCAAAAGGTTAGGTTGAAAAATATATAACTACGATGTGTATAGAAAACGCGCCGTTCTTCGGGGCTTTCAAAACTTTGAAGTTTTAAAAGTTGCCGGACACAGGAGAGTGGCGCGAATTTTTACCGTTTGATTTTGAGGAGATGCTGCATTTTTTTCGTTACTAGAACTATTTTTTTTTATTTTGGCTGTCTATTATTGTTTGACTCTTCTCAACGAAATTAATAGTGGAGTGGGAGGAAATTTTCGTGACCAAGAAACAGTTTCTTACTCTCGGATTTTTTTACTTCCTTCGTTAATTGTAATTTTAAACGACCACCCTCTGAGATTTTTTCAGATCTTCACGTTTCGGGGTTCTTAGATCTCAAAAACATGTTTTCTTAATTTCGTCGGTCTGTGTCTGTCTGTCTGTCTGTTCGCGGCGTAGTTAAAAAACTTTTTATCCGATTGATTTCAATTTTTGATCATATGAGGATAAAACTCTGGTATAAATCCAAAATGGCGGCCAGTAAAATGAAAACAAAATCACTAAAAAACTACTCATTCAATTTAGCTCAAATCCATTCATTCCACAAAAATCAAGTGGGACATGGAAATGTACAGGGTGTCCCATTTTGGGTACTTTTGTCTTTCTGTAACTCTCCGTTTTTTTTATAGTTGGCGTTAACAAAATTTTCATAGCCCTTTTAGTTTTTGAGATACTGGGCTAAATCCAAAATGTTGCATTTTCAGTCACCCCTCGTATCTCAACTATCAGATAACTCATCGAAAATGTGAAAACTGTTTCTAGTATAACTTTTCCCGTAGAACTCAATTCCGCGCCCGGAATTAGTATACAGGGTCAGGTCAAAAAGTTATCGGACCCTACTTTATTTTTTATATGAAACACCCTGTATATTTATAGGTTACAAAATTTGCCTTTTTTTACCTTTTCAAAAATATATAACAGTATGCACTTTTTCTCAGAAACACGCAAATAAATGACAATTTTGTGAAATTAAATGCGTAATTGAATAGTAGGCTATGGCTATTGTTTATGACAACAAACAAAAATAAATGTCAAATATTTGATGAATTTTGAATCGACTTTTGGTTTATAAAGCAGTTTATAAACGTTTTTTTGGTATTTTTAATGAATTAATATTTTTCAATTTCCTCGAATAATGGCAGCGTATGGAAATTATGAAAATATGATATGTTAGTATGTTTTATACAGAGTAATGAAAATTCTGAAGAAGCCTCGGAATTATATTTCCAAAGGTAAGTAAGCTGTTATGGCTATGAAAATTTGTATTATCATTATAAGTTTTTGCTTGTTATTCAGAAAGAAGGCAAGCGTTTTTTGAGATATTTGTTCGTATAAACGCAAATTTAGTTGAGCATGGATCCTTTGTTCACCCACGTCCTAGGAAATAGAACAAAGAGAACAGGGAAAGAAAAGCGATAGATTTTTTTGGGATATATAGAAGAAAGACCTTCACCCTCATGTAGAAAAACTGTGAAGGAAATTGGTGTGTCATAAACTGCAACAAATCGATGCTATTTGGCAGACTTGCTATCTGGTCAGACGAATGCTTTTTTTTCAAATGCGAGAATTTTTAATCGTCACAATACCAGGAACTGTCATAGTGAAAATCGGCATTCGTTACAGCACGTAGATACCTAGAAATCCTTGACGAAGTTGTTTTAGAACTGCTCGAAAATATTCCATTAGCCCAATATAATTCTGCTTACCTACAGCAAAATGGTGCCCCAAGTCACAACTTTAGACTCTTAAAGGAATTTCTTGATAATAACTTTCCTCAAAAATGGATAGGTACCAACGGACCTTTTAGATGGCCTCCACGATCTCCAGATCTCTCAATTTTAGATTTTTTTATGGGTCTATATACAAAATGAAATATATAAAACACGATATGACTGCATAGCAGAACTTCAAAAGGCCTTTCGGAATCAGCGAATTAGACCAATGGTTCTTTTTAACGCTATTCAAAGAATTACAAAAATGTGTTTTTTCTTTTTTTTAATAATGTTATTTTTTTCTTTGTTATATTGTTACTTTATGCTATAAGACTGTTGTTACAAACTCACTGTTATTAAAAAGCGCTATAGGTATTTTTATATAAGAAGATATCTATATGTAAGGTATCCAATTCTTCGTTAGGAATATGTAACTTTCAATTGTTTATTATTGATATTCATGGCCTACTATTAAATTATGCATTTAATTTCAGAAAATTGTCATTTATTTACCTGTTTTTGAGAAAAAGTGCATACTATTATATATTTTTATATATACAAATATACAGGGTGTTCCATTTTAAAAAATAAAGTAGGGTCCGATAACTTTTTGACCTGACCCTGTATACTAATTCCGAAGGCGCAATTGAGTACTACGGGAAAAGTTATATAAGAAACAGTTTACATTTTCGATATGTTTTCTGATAGTTGAGATACGGGGGGTGCCTTTTTCAATTTAGCCCTGTATCTTAGAAAGTAAAAGGGCTATGATAATTTGGTTAACGGCATCTTTAGTTTTAGTCCATTAAATAAGAATTTTTTGTACTGTAATAGGTACGTTGACGATATTATTACTTGTTTTACAGCGACAATTAAATCAATTCCTAAACTTTATAAATAATATACATCCAAGAATTAAATTAAATAGAACAAAATAAATCTAATAATTAATAATAACACATAAAAACCGAAAACCTGATTTCTCTGTCTATCATAAACCATCACACAAAAATATTGTCATTCAAAATAGTTTATGTCATCCGTATTCACAAAAAATGTCAGCTTTTACGTCCTTTGTTAACATACTCCTAAACGTACCTTTATCACATGAAAAGTACAATAAAGGGCTAAATTTAATTAATCAGCAGTTACCAACGAATACAAAGCAGATATTGTAGATAAAATAATCGCCAAAAAATCTTATAAAAAGCAATTAATTTAGTTTTTCCATCAGTTAAAAACCTCAACCTCAGTACTTTTAAAACTATAACCTATATCGGTAAATTGAGTACCAAAGTTTCTAAACATATTTCTTGAAATGGGTTAAAAATCAGTTAGGGAAAATGATAAAAAATTAACGAGCTCACTCAAAACAAAATCAAAGAAATCAGGAGTTTACATGCTAAAGTGTGGTTCCTGCCCTAAAATGTATATTGGTCAAACTGGCAGATGTTTTGAAAAAAGAATAAAAGAACATAAAACTAGCTGTATAAAAAAATTAAATAATTCACTTTACCCCAACTCATCTACTAAACGAATCAGACAGTATAAAATTAAACCAGTGCAACTATTAACCAACGATCATTTTAACCAACTCCTCCACTTTTGTGAGGATATCCTGACCAGACTGAGGCAAGATATGTTGTTATTCAGGAGGATTTTGTGGTCTGATGAGGCTTGTTTTACCACAGCCGGAATGTTTAATCGAAAAAACAAGCATCATTGGGCAACAAGAAATCCACATATAATTGAAGAGCGGAAGTCAATAAACGTGTGGTGTGGCATCTTGGGAAACCAAATTATTGGTTCGATATTTATTGAGGGTATATTATTTAAGGAACGATATTTAAATTTATTATTATTAAATAACGAAATTGAGTATTTTTGGAGCAGCTTCTTTTAAACACTTATAATAACCAAATACTTTGGCACCAAGATGACGCACCATCACACAACATTCGAGAGGTCACAGATTTTTTAAATGCTCTCGATATAATTTGTGGATTGCCAAATATGGCCATATTCATTGGCCCGCGAACAGTCCCGACCTTACATCTTTGGACAGTTTTTTGTGGGGATACCTAAAGGATAAAGTGTATCATAATAGAACGGAGAGTGTTGACGAGTTGCGACAAAAAATAGTGTATGAAATTAGGGTTTTAAATACAGAATGTCCCACCTTCATTACCAAAGCAATTAGGAAACTGGAAAGAGTGTTTCAAAATTGCTTGGATGATGGAGGGGGTCGCGTAAATAGGCTGTAAAAATATTAATTCCTAGTTCTTGTTTTGTTTTTGTTTGTTTGTTTGTTATCATTGTATTAGTATATATATATAATCACATTAAATATATTTTTTTACAAATTACTGTTTTGTTTTTGTTGGTGACATTCCATGGGTAAAGCGATTTAAGTATTTGTGGATTGCGTTCACGTCCAACAGGGCTCTTTTGTTTTTAGTTGACATTTTATCATTTCATGGATACTGCGATTTAAGTATAGCTGCATATCTGTGAAATTGTCATATGTCGTAACTTTAAAGTGAAATAAGTCAAAAACTACTGTTCCGAATATAGACAGATTATGTATTTTTGGAAGGGGGAAAATGAGGAGAATCCAAAAATGTCAAAAAATACAGGGTGTCCCATTTAAAATAACAAAGTTTATGGTGATTTAGTGATTTTCCGTTCGTCTTTTGTTTTTAAAATTGCCGCCATGAAAATCTATAGGAAATTCCCTATAACTTTTGTAGGAACCATTTCTTTGTATTTTGTAAAACTAAGCCTCATTTTTTCAGATCTTTACGTTTCGGGGTCCCTAGATGTCAAAAACACGTTTTTTCAATTCCGTTGGTTTGTCTGTCAGTCCTTGTCTGTCTGTTCGCGGCATAGCTAAAAAACAACTTATTCGATTGAGTTTCAAATTTTGATCAAAAATGTCCTGCTCAGTTCGGGAATTTAAAAACGTCCCCCCCGTACCAAGATCTTTGCATGTAATAGAACGGTTAAAATGTGCAGTTTCATTAGAAAATTGAACCCTGTAAATTGACTCTGTAACAACAATTTCATTTTAAGTTATTATTAAAGATTTATCTTTTGTCAACAAGTTGATGACATCGTTCATTATTTACCGTGTTTAGAAGTTTCTCATTGTTCTCCTTATCTGATGATAAGGTTATTTCGGATTTCTTTCGTATTTCAAAATTTGATTGTTCTTATCAATGTCCATGTTGTTTTTATAAATAATCTTTTGTTAATCAGAATTACGGATATAAAATCGGGTTTTTAATGAGAATATATAAAACTTCGACTAATAGAAATTTAGAATATTTGTTTATTTGAACTACCCGTATTTCGATTTAGATTGGAAATTATTTAAGCTTGGTCCTTTGCAGCCTTTACTGGTTTATTTAGTTGTCGATTTTTTGTATAGCACTAAAGGTCATCCAGAATTGCTCTATTCATATAGCTATACTGGGTGATTCACGACCCACTATACATACTTATGTGGTGTATAGGGTATCCCTAGGGTATATCGAAATGGATATTTAAATTGATTAATTCGGCTTTATTACCAAGATACAGGGTGATTTTCGTATTTTGGTAAAAATTTGTTCACCCTGTATCTCCTAAACGGCTTATTCCATTTTATTAAAATTTTGTACACAAACACTCTTGGTATATCATAAATTTTTGACGTTTGAAAAGTATTAAAGTTCCAGGGCCGTATCCAGCCAATTCACACAGGGGAGGGGGGTTAGTTTTGAGACACCCTGTACATCGAAATACATTTGTGAACAATAATATGCCACCATCTTGAATGGCACACTAAAGGTTATGTACGAAATTTAAATCTTTAGATAGTACATACCCCTTTTTTTAGCGGTATCTGTATTAAAGCTTTTAACTAAGTATAAAATTATTTCAATGATTGACTTTAAAAAAAAAAACTATCTCTACTAATAAAACACAGCCTTGTCGAATTATTTTTTATTTTTGGTGTATTTTTTCGTAACTTTAAAACCTACAAAAAAATACAAATTCAATAAATTTTAATACCTAAAAATAATAAAGTAAGCCTTGGAATTTAGACAGATATTTTAAAAATGACATTACGTACATACAATTCAATCATTTGTGTTTAACATTGTTAATTAAAGATTTTTTATTTGAATTTTCTCTTTGCAAAAAGTTTGTACGTTTCAATAATTGTAAAAATGCCGTTATTTACAAATGCTGAGTACGCAGACATCGTATTTGTGTACGGATTTTGTAATGGTTACGGAAGGGCTGCTACAGAAGAATACAGAAGACAATTTCCGGATCGGGGAATTCCAAATCACCAAACGTTTGCCGCAACCTTTAATACATTGCGTGAAAAGGGTAAATTTCCCTCAACCGATCTTCATGTTGAAAGAGTGGGTGCTAATAAGGTGGTCCAAGAAGAGAATATTCTCAACCTTGTGAGGGAAGATCCAACCACAAGCACTAGGCGAATTTCCGCCCAATTAGCGATACCGCAGACAAGAGTATGAAGAACTATAAAAAATGAAAACTTATACCCTTTCCATGTACAAGAGGTACAAAGATTAGAAGCTGAAGAAGGCGACTACTTGCCTAGATTAGCATTTGCTGATGAAGCCCAATTTACAAGGGACGGAGTCTTTAATTCTAGAAACTCTCATGTATGGGCAGATGAAAACCCTCATTCGTTGCGATTGGCCAATTCTCAACGAAAGTTTTCAGTGAATGTTTGGTGCGGCTTAATAAATAATCGTTTAATTGGACCACATATTTTCCCTCAACGACTAACGGCTGTTGTGTATTTGGACTTTCTACAAAACATTTTACGGGGCTTATTAGAAAATGTTAATTTAAGAGGCATATGGTTTCAACACGATGCATGATGGGGCACCTGCACATTTTGGAATTGATGTTCGAAATTATCTCAATCAACAATTTGCTGATCGGTGGATTGGACGCGGAGGACCACATCCTTGGCCAGCTAGGTCGCCAGACTTTAATCCAGCCGACTACTTTTTGTGGGGGCATCTAACACAAAAAGTTTACAGTGTTCCAATCGAAACTAGGGATCAATTAATAAATAGGATACATTTTTATTGCGACGAGGTTAGACAAAACCCTCAAATAATTCACCGCTCAATTGCAAACCTACAAAAGCGTGCGAAAAAATGTAGAGACACCGGTGGTATGCATTTTGAAAACATTTTGTAGCTTTTAAGACGTTATTGTGTTAGGGTATATTTTAGTTTTTTTTGGGCTACTGAAAATAAAAATTAATTCGACAAGGCTGTGTTTTATTAGTAGAGATAGTTTAATTTTTTTTTAAAGTCAATCATTGAAATAATTTTATACATAGTTAAAAGCTTTAATACAGGTACCACTAAAAAAAGGGGTTTGTACTATCTAAAGATTTAAATTTCGTACATAACCTTTAGTGTGCCATTCAAGATGGTGGCATATTATTGTTCACAAATGAATGTAGTTTAAGAAAAAAATTCAAAAATACCGAATTCCGATGTACAGGGTGTCTCAAAACTAACCCCCCTCCCCTGTGTGAATTGGCTGGATACGGCCCTGGAACTTTGCTACTTTTCAAACGTCAAAAAGTTATGATATGTCAAGAGTGTTTGTGTACAAAATTTTAAAAAAATCTATTAAGCAGTTTAGGAGATACAGGGTGAACAAATTTTTACCAAAATACGAAAATCACCCTGTATCTTGGTGATAAAGCCGAATTAATCAATTTAAATATACATTTCGATATACCCTAGGGATACCCTATACACCACATAAGTATGTACAGTGGGTCGTGAATCACGCAGTATAGTTGGGATACTGTTTGATCTTCGTATACTTTAGCCCTGGCGTTTTTCTTCCCTAGTTTTCAAAGGTTTTCTAATTCTTCAATAATAATAGTCATAATTTTATGTCTTTAAACTAACTTATGTATTAATAATAATTTATTTACATTACTTCAATACATGTATACATGATGCCTGCTTAGATATACAGGGTGGCCCAACGAAAAGGTCCCACCCTTATTTATGACTTTCCTGGTATATTTTGGGAAAAACGCTTGGACACGTCAATTTTGATTTTTAGGGGGACGTCTTTTCATGTATGATTGTATAATACAGGGTGTTCCAAAAATAAGATATCGCATTACACTTGACATTTTTAAATGGAAACCCCCAATTTTTTTTCTATTTTTGGATTCTCCAGGAAGTTTTTAGTAACTTTTGTATAATAGAGTTTATACCTATCTTCAACCATTTTGAAGTTTTTTTAATTTTTTTTATAAAATTCGCCTCATTTAATTTAGTACTGATAATACGGAAAAAAATAATAATCACCGATACCAGCAAGAAATTTAGCATCCGTCAATGTCATCGTAAATCATAGAACAACTTTATCTTTGATTTGAAATCGTTAAGTTGCCTAGTTCTATTATAATATTTTGATATCGCATTACACTTGACATTTTTAAATGGAAACCCCCAATTTTTTTTCTATTTTTGGATTCTCCAGGAAGTTTTTAGTAACTTTTGTATAATAGAGTTTATACCTATCTTCAACCATTTTGAAGTTTTTTTAATTTTTTTTATAAAATTCGCCTCATTTAATTTAGTACTGATAATACGGAAAAAAATAATAATCACCGATACCAGCAAGAAATTTAGCATCCGTCAATGTCATCGTAAATCATAGAACAACTTTATCTTTGATTTGAAATCGTTAAGTTGCCTAGTTCTATTATAATATTTTGCAATGATTTATTCAATTCAAGAAAGGGTCGAAATAACGAAACTGTATTATCAAAACGGAAGCATTGCAAGAGCTACCGCCCGGTTGTTTAATGCGTTACATCCAGACAAAAATATTAACCATAAGTATGTGGCTAAATTAATAAGAAAATTTGAAGCAACTGGATCTGTATCTAATATTCGCCGGAATCAGGAAAATCGTCCAAGTAGAAATGAAGCCAGAGAAATAGCAGTTTTGGGACACGTGGCTCTTGACAACACCCAAAGTACTCGTGGTCTGGCTACTTCTTCAGGATTTACACGCTCAACAGTGCAAAGAATTTTGAAATCCTATAAATTTCACCCGTACAAAACTAAACTTGTCCATGAGCTTAATGAAGACGATTATGATAGAAGGTTGGAGTTTTGCGAATTAATGACACAACGTTTGAACAATAACCCAAATTTGTTATTTAACATTTGTTTTTCGGATGAATGTACCTTCTATTTACATGGTTCTGTAAATAGACATAATTGTCGATATTGGAGCGACTCGAATCCACATTTGTTTCGAGAGGTACATTCGCAATACCCACAAAAAATTAATGTCTGGGCCGGCATTTTCGGAAATCATATTGTAGGACCTTTCTTTATTCCTGGAAACTTGACGGGGGAGTTGTACTTGGACATGTTGGAAAATACAATAGAGCCACGAATAACCGAAATAATAGAAAATGAGGTTAATTATAATGAAAATTTTCTTCATTTCCAACAAGATGGTGCACCACCGCACTATGTAGCTCCAGTACGACAGTTTTTGGACACCCATTTCCCAAATCAGTGGATCGGACGGCGCGGCCCCATTGAGTGGCCACCAAGGTCTCCGGACTTGAGTCCTTTAGATTACTTTCTTTGGGGACATATAAAAAGTAAGGTTTTTAGTACGAAGCCAGACTCCATCCAAGATCTTCGGGAGCGGATCACGGCGGAATGCAGACAAATAACTCCAGAAATGTGTGAAAATGTTAGGAATAGATTTGAGCAAAATATTTATTATTGCATGGAGGTAAACGGACACCACTTTCAACATTTATTACCACATTGACTTTTTGACACATTGTAGCTAAGTAACTAATTTTTGTTTAAATTTTAATGTGAATGTAAAACTGTAAATGGTTTAGTGTTCCTGATTCCGGCGAATATTAGATACAGATCTAGTTGCTTCAAATTTTCTTATTAATTTAGCCACATACTTATGGTTAATATTTTTGACTGAATGTAACGTATTAAACAACCGGGCAGTAGCCCTTGCAATGTTTCCGTTTTGATAATAAAGTTTCGTTATTTTGACCCTTTCTTGAATTTAATTTATCAATACTTGATATTATTCAATTATTCAAATAACTTCAAAATGGTTGAAGATAGGTATAAACTCTATTATACAAAAGTTACTAAAAACTTCCTGGAGAATCCAAAAATAGAAAAAAAATTGGGGGTTTCCATTTAAAAATGTCAAGTGTAATGCGATATCTTATTTTTGGAACACCCTGTATTATACAATCATACATGAAAAGACGTCCCCCTAAAAATCAAAATTGACGTGTCCAAGCGTTTTTCCCAAAATATACCAGGAAAGTCATAAATAAGGGTGGGACCTTTTCGTTGGGCCACCCTGTATAGTACCTATATGTAAATAAATTTAACTACCCATAAAGTCTACAGCGACTTGTTGTAGTATGTACAAAATATATAATCTCGCAATGGTCGAAATAGTCGAGATTCTCTACAAGGAAACTGAAATACATACTGCTCAAAAATTGAAGTGGATATTGCATAAGTTTTATGAGTGAATATTTGAAATTGAGTAAGTAACGTTACAACACAAAAAGGTCTTTTATTGTGGAATTTACAACATCCATGTAGGAAAATGTTGTGTTGGAAATCTCATTATTAAGTCGTTGATAAATTGCTGAGGAATAGCGTCCCAAATAGCTTGTAACTCATCAGCTAACTCACTTTCGCCGTGGGTGTGTAGCGTGTCTTCTTGCTCTCAAATTCATGCATGTAACCTTTTTCTGACAGTTTGACGAGAAATTACTCTTCCAGTAGCTTGCTTGAAGACCTGAAGAAGCTGTTAATTCTCGAAGCTGTAAATATTCGGTTTCTTCTTGCAGTCAGGACTATGAAACAGTCTGATTTATTATATGTTAACAACATACATGATTTGAACTTGGTTCTACTTTAGTGATATTCTGAAAACGAACCCTGACTACGACCTGATAAATAAAAACTAAACTATTCCTGAACTAAACGTAGATTTCCAGTCTGCTTAGCTTTATAATATGATTAACTCAGTCAGATGCCTCAGTCAGATCATAAAATACTGTAGAAGCAACCCCTCATCATTCAGACCCAGACAAGGCTCTTATATATTACATCATCATACGTATTAGTAGAAAACTGAAATATACTAAACTAATACTTACTAAAGTGTTAGTGGATTAAAAAAAATAGTAAAAAGAGCACCGTTAAACTGACCAAAATTAATAAGTACGTGTTTCCATTAATATAAAATCGCCAAACCTGCATATACACACACGTGACGTATAAACAGATATATAAACACCACAATTTTTAATAGTAAATTTAAATACGATCGGCTGAATGAATGAATGAAATTCCTGCCAATATTTATTTACAATTATATATAAGGTTTATAAATAGGAAAAAAATAATCGTTTTGTTGAAAAGCGATTGTTGAAAATCTCATTAAGATATACGAACAATAAAAATGGAATTGACTTCATAGCGGTTCGATTTATTTATGGGCTGTGAATTTGTTATTTTTATCACCTAATAATTAACCGTAAATAATAATTGTGGAGTTGTCTATTATTGGTAATTAGGCGGTGCGGATAAGTACGTGCTTGAGGACGGTTTCACACCTTTTCAGATTACGAAGAGAGGCAGAAATGGTGATGTCAAGGAAACAATCTCATCTAAATTCAACAGTTTGTTGGTACAAGGTTCTTTTCATCCGTATGTATGTTGATATAGCGTTTTTCTTAATTATATTTATATCCCTAGAGTAGAAAAAAATTAATAGTGCAGAAAAATAGTACCAAAATCATTTGTGTGCCGAAAATTTATTTTTTTCTCTATACAAAAATGGATAGGTCTTTAAAATATTTCTCCCGCAACACAAGAAACAAATCGATAAAAAACACCTATTTGACTACATATCTTTTAAAAACATAAATGATTAAGTAACGCGCCAGCCGATCACGCGTAATTTGCCGTTAATAATAATTTTATTTCACTAATGAAACAGATGTGTATAATATGCAATCAGTAATTGGAGATAACGACAAAAAGAGTAAATCAAGTATACCTATTTACAAAAGTACATCGTCAAAAAAGTTGTAGGTAAGTACATAAATGACTAGAAAATGAAAAATGCGAAAAATAACTACATTAGATACGTACTTTAGAAATAAAATTTAAAAAAACTCAAGAACTCTTGCACAGAATAAAAATTACCTCCCCACAAGATATTGTTTTAATTTATCAGCATTTTTAATATCATTAATTAATTTATTAAAAAATCTACATGCATTATACATTACATTTTAGGTAGCAGTAACGTTTTATTTCTAGTACTGTAGCTATGTGAAGCTCGATTGCCTTGAAGTTTTTTAATAATCTGATAAGCAAAAACGGCCACTTTAAATATGTAGATTCCAGCCAAGGTCAATATTTTTAATTGCTTGAAATAGTCTCGACACGAATCTGTGCATGAAAGACCACATAAAATTCGGATCGCATACTTTTAAAGCAAAAAGACTCTTGTCACGTCCAAGCTTGAAACCCATTTTATGATGCCATAGGACAGGTGAGAGTGTATATTAGAATAATATACCGACATCATAGCATTTTGACTACAATAACTCGACAATTATTTCAAGTTTAAGTAGGAAATAAGATCGTTAGAATAAACAAGATATAGCAGCGAACCAAGGATTGAACCTTGGGAAAAATTACTGGCAGGAGTGTGCGGTGAAATTTTAAGAATGGGAAGCAATTTTTAGAAACTTACTTATTTGTAATGTAATTCGATTCTTCGATTATTTTTTGCAAATTCGTCAATGACATCATCATAAAAACGTCGATGCTCCGACACATTTTGGAGAAGTTTATTTTCAATGGACAGCAGCCATGTATGCGAAAGTCTCTCCTGCCCCGTTGAATTTACTCATGAAATTTTTTATACGTTTAAGTGTTGAAAAATTGCGTTCTACTGATGAACTTGTGGCAGGTATTGTCAATATTAATTCACACAATTTCGACACTTCCGTGTAGGCATCTTCCAGCTCCTTGTCTTTTAAAAATTGCATTAGTTCGTTAGTCAGTCGTAAATCACTTTTAGTTCATATCGCAGTAACACTCGGTCGAAGAACTGGCCATAGTGAAGAAGAAGAGATTTAAACGCATCTTTTTCCTTTAAATGCATCAAGATTTCAGAGCTCGAGGAATTTAAAATCATTTAAACCGTTAAATCTATAGTTTATTTGTTGCTGACTTTGATCGATTATTTCATAAAAGAGGCATCTGTATGATGTTTGAACATCTCCCACCTTGTCTGTTCGAAGACGCTTGGCTTGTGGCTCTAAAATAGGTCAAAGTCATCTCTTTTTTGGCTTAACATGGACTTAAAATCATCCACTTTTTTTAGGTAAAAAGCAATATTATTTGTTTTAGTTTGTAATATATTAAAAACATTGTCCGAGAATGGAAATATTTCTGAAGATATGTTCAACAAATAATTAAAATTAAATTCAAACAGTTCAAAAACCCCGAACTATTTATTACTTCTGAGTCCCACATTTCATTATTTTCTATTATATTCTCGTGATTCACGATTTTCAGATACTGTTAACACAAGTCTTCCATTATAGTTCCACCTAGTAGGAGCTAGTTTGTGCAATCGTTTGTAGACAATGGAGTCCAAAGCTTGTGTACGTTTTGTCGACTTGGAAAAAAAAGCAGCCATGCCACTTATGGTAACGAAAAATACTTTACACTCTTTAATGTGATTGATGGACTGGGATAAAACTACATTTAATTTATGAGCAAAACAAAGGACAAACACAGCACTTGGAAAAGTTTCTCGAACTTTAGCTCGCAGGCCCCCTAATTGTCCTGCCATCACTGCAGCTCCATCATAGCCTTGAGCAGCTAATTTGTCTCCATTAATTTCTTTAGTAACGTTATAAACTACGGTATATAATGCATCTGCTGTACGATTTTCGGACACATTCTTAAAACCTAAAAATCGCTCTTGAACACTTCCGTCTGTTTTAACGTATCGTATTACTATAGATAATTGGCTAAAATTAGTGATATCAGTTGTTTCGTCCAGAACAACAGCAATGAACCGCGCCTCGCCAATCTCCTGTTTAATTCTTTTTAGAATAATGGTTGCAACAGCGGAAATTAAATCATTCTGGATTCGATTCGACGTCGTTCCGCCAAAAACGCTAGACCGCTCTAAATGATTTTTAAGCAATCATCATATTTAGCCATTAAACTAAGTAAATCTTGAAAATTTCCTCTATTTGAAGAAACCCTTGTTTCGTCATGACCTCTAAACCCCAATTTGTGCTGTCCGAGAAAACAAACAACATCGATAAGTCTTCTTAATATTTGCCTATTTTTATCGACTAGTTCATTGTGTTGGCGGTGACCAATTTCCAACTGTTTATTAAGGGCGTGTTCAATTCTGGTTTTGCCAAAGACTTTTTCTTTTATGACGGCCTGCAAATGCGCTTTGGACATAATGTGTCTTTTACAGCTTTATGGAAATTGTTTAAATCGGAAAAACCAGTTTTATTCCAGAGACCTTTTTCATTTTCAAAAAGTAAACATAGCCAACAAAATAATTTACTTATATTTTCACACCCTGTTAGCCATTTAAATTGTTCGTATTGTTTTTCCGGATAAAAATGTCTAATACAGTTTTTCATTTTTGGGGTTAAATTTTTCATAGGCGGTTTTGCCCTTTCTTTATTATTAAGACACACACACCACACATTCACACACACTCTTCTTACTAAATTCTCCAACATTTTTAACGTTATTACCGACAGCCGAAGTTGACGGTATTTGCATATCCACGTCCGTATTATTGTGTTCCATATCGCACCATGCACGACGCGACGTACGTATCACACAACACACGGATAGCCGTTCAAACCAAGAATCTACTCCACCGATAGCTTCCGCCACCACTTAAAGCCCGCGACTGAAATGCAAAAATTGCAAACAGCCGGTGGAAAGTTCAATAACCTCTGGCTCGATTCGCAGAAAATCAAGCAAACAGGACTCGGCTGCAGAGAAGCTAACGGCCCGCATAGGTTCTATTCGACATTTTATTGTGGCTGGATCGGAGTTAAGGCCGTATTTATTATGGGCTTGATAATTAAGATAATATTTTAGCATTTTTAATATAAACTAAATTAATGGTTTCCTATTTCAAAAATTACGTTTTAGAAGATGTTTTGTAATTTTTTTTTGGGGGGAAGCACTGCTTCCATGGACTGCACGCCCCTGATTACTGGCAATTAGTCCCATTCACCATAACACACTGTTGAGATCCATTTAAATAAGACTCCATGAACTTAAACGCCTGTCCTCTAATGCCATAACGATGCAACTTTATTAACAATAGTTCATGGCTAACCATATCAAATGCTCGGGGGAAATCCACAACATGAAGGTGTTTATCAATTATTGCATCAACAACTGTCGATTGAAAATTGCAAAGGGCACTTTCTGTACTGCCTGATTCCGTAAAACCATGTTCAGAAAAAACGAAATTATTGATGGAAATTCCATTATTAATAATATTCTTAATTATTGTAATAGAACATTATTTCTGCGAACATTAGTGCAATTTTTTTTACTACAGAATTACACAATAACCATTTTTAAAAGGTTGTTATTATAAACAAACAAAGCAGTGATGTGCGTTATTTTTAAGGAGGACAAGTTCTTAAGTTAAAAAAAACACAGGTATGTGTTTTCTTGGGGGTTATAGGAACATTTTTTTTTAAGTTGTAGATATTTTCAAGCTATCTTGCGAGATATCTCTGGTGAAAAAAAGTTGATTAGTTTCCGGGAAAACCCCGAAAACACCCTTAAAAGTAAGCTTTTCTGAAATTGTCTAATTTGTGCAAAATGCGCTGTTACTTCATTTGTTACGGACTTAGGACTATTTGTTTATATTAAAAGGCATTGTTTAAACAATAATTCCACTGCTGTCAAGTAATATGTCGGGTTGTCCCTGTGGACTATGGGTGCGTGTATCAGTCGTGTGCGTGACCTTAGGTGTCTAGTCCTACACACTTATTTTCGATCCTATTTTACTATTATCAATACCTTGAGGGCTATTTTTGATTAACAAACGTCCGCTAGTCTCACCAAATTCACAAAAGAGGTGTTTAAATACTCCAAATGTAAGAGTGCATTACATCATTACTTTTGAGAAGTCAAGGGATTGTAGAAAACAAAATTTAAAATCCAGGTCGTATTTAGAAAAAAATAAGTTGGTAATGAGATCTCGGAGTAGATATGTCGGATTTTAAATCTAGGTGCACCATCTTGTAGATAAAGAAAAGTTGCTATAAAGATGTAAAATTTATTTTGTAATATCTCTTCAAATGCAGTATACACATGATTTCCGGTTTGTTTCCACTTTGTCAATTAATTATTATCCGACATTAAATTACACAACTTTGCCCTAATTCCGAGATCCCAATGCTCGTACCTCAAATTTGTAACACCCTGTATATGTCTGTCTCTGAAGCTGTCTAATTTAGTCGGTGCAATCAAGACATTATAAGAAAATACTCTGAAAAGCTACTTATGTGTACATGCACATTTTTCAGAAATAATCTGTAAAAGAAGAAAATAGAAAGAAGAAAAAAAAGAAAAAGCTCGAAAATTATCCATTTCGGTAAAGAGTATACAAATTTTAATAGTACAGTTCAAACATTAGCTAAAATCAGTAACGAAAATGAGAATTTAAAAAGTCGATAACTTCTTCGGAAGAGCTTATTCAAATTTACACCTATTAATCAAATAAAAATGGTTCAAAACACAATAAATAATCATAATATTATTAAAATACAACGCCGTTATCGAATATATGTAAATTATGCTACTAGGATATTATTACTTGCAAAACTTCGATTTTTGTTTAAAAAAAGTTAATAACTAAACACGTTATAAAACGGAGATTGTGGTCACTTCACAGTATAGTTTCTTCGGTTTTTCAATAACTCCGGCCAATTCTCGTTGAAAAACACAGTTTTCTTCTCACATGAGAGTTATCTGAACACAATGAAACAGCACATACACTTAAACTCGTAAGTTTAAAATACAAATCGTGAAAACGACTCTTTAACGCGTAGATGCACAAACATAATCGAGGAGATAAAACATATCTGAGAAATATTTGCTTTAAACAAACCAGAAATCAGCCGTGACATCTATCACACCTGACATGTCAAATATCTCTGTACATTTTATCATCATCCTAGGCCAGGCCACCTATCATTTCGCGTCGTATATGTATCGGTACCTATCGATTTTTGATCGGTATGTGCACTTGCTGTGTAGTTAGAGGGAAATGTTATTAGAACTTTTTTGTAGCCAAATAAATGCTCCATCCGCAGGTCTGGAAATAATTTCGATTACTATTCGCAGTAATCCGCAAAATAAGGTTAAAGTTGGAATTTAAATTATCAACTTTAAAACATTGCAGTAATTCAATCGTTAAAGTTATAAACGCGTAATTTGGTCACGGTCTGATTAAAAATATCTTGTTTCGTAAAACATACCCTAAGGGTTTAGATATATTAGTTTCCTTGTAATACAGGATAATGGTAAAAAATGTATCCATTCTTGGGAACTTTGGTGCAAATTTCACCTCGTGTATAATCCAGAACTCTTCCTAAATAGTCCATTTTGTGTACCTTTTTAAGCACTTTCCGGTGCCGTAATTAGTTTTCTGACCAAATGCCTACTTCTTTTTATAAAAAAGAAAAAGTGACTAAAAAAAATCATTTATTTATGAGTTTTCCGAAAAATTTCAGTTTTTCTTAAACATTTCTATTTTCTCGCCATTTTTCCTTAGGTTTTTGTTCTCCTAGATATTTCCCATGAAAAAGGTCTCTTGGAAAACTTCGATAAGACATTGAGATATAAGCGCCCCAAAACACCGTTTTTCCGAACGAAACAAATTCGTAAAATCGTCAAACGAAATCGAAACCCAACCAAAACAATAGGGTTCTGTAAGACCGGAAGAACCATCGTTCCAGAAAGTTTCTTCAGAAAATAATTAAAATTGCAACCTTAACCGTCATACATCGAAGTTGACTTTTTTGGTCAACTTTGCGGTACCATATCTTCAGTATCAAAGGTGGTACAGAAAAATGTTTTAAATAAATCTCGAGATACACGTCTCCTCTAAAAATACGTATTAAATTCAATGTCCTATCTTTAATAGTTTCGGAGATATGCCCGCCGAAACGTCGGAAAACACGGTTTTCTGAAATGACATGCCCCACACCAGGTTTTCGTCCCTGAGTGTGAGAGCCATAGTAACAAGCGGCCCTTATGTAGTCCAATTAAGAAATAAAAATGATGACAATGATGAAATAAAAATTATTTTCATCTGTCATTTCAACTAAGCCTACAATTTTGCAAACGCGACAAATAATCTGAACACATTTAAAAACCTACAATTTTGGAAAAACTAAAAAAAAATAACTTATGGTTCTATCATCAAAGCATACCGAGAAGGAATTAGAAGTCGGTAGTTTCTGAAAAAAGATATAGGCCCCTAATAAAAAGCCCACCCTGTACGTTTTCAGTATAACGAGTTAAGTTTTTGAATATAGAAGCCCGTGGCTTGTATTGACCTTTAGTACGTTGTTTCTGTTCTGCCATTTTCCTAATTTAAATCTAATAAAAATATTCACGACTGAAATCAAAATATAAATATATATTATTAATTTATAGAATATGGATAAAAATTTAGTCCTTCCACTTAGAAGTGTAAGCACTGTATTTAATTTTTAAACCTCTAAGTAAAAATGTTTGCTTCGGTTCGCTTGCTTTACGAAAAGTTGCGTACAAACCTCATAGCTTAACGGTGGACCTAATTCAGTCAGCAAAATGTCGGACGTATTTTATGACCAACGGCAACTAACCAAGCGGTTTAGATTCTGCAGGCGGACGCTCATCCTAATGTCTTAGTCATGTTGTTCGAGAGAAGCATAATATCATGACTCAAGCAAGACTGGAAATTTTCAGTTACGTTAACGTACAAATGACATTCTTTAAACGCAGTCACCAAAGCGTTATCACCGGTAAAAGTAATCGTTTAAAAATATACAGGGTACTTCCTAAGTATTGTATGTATAGCTCATTTGTCTTGGTTACTATAGTCGAATGCGGTCCAAAGGTCACCAACATTATGAATCAAATCAGAAAACACAGTGAATATCAAAATGTTGTGTGATTCTTTTATCGAGCTATTAAATCTCGATGGGCTATTTACAAATATACAGGGAGAAAGAAAATAGTTTTTCTTTATTATATTACGCAATATTATTAAGATAGCCACTTAATATTATTTTATATATTAAATGCCGAGGGACTAAATAAGAAAATTCGCTAAATATGTATTTGGTTAAAATTTTTTGGTTGGCAAAACAAAAATACACAAAATGGTAAGCGCCTTAATAAAGTCGGAAGGCGGTTCGAATCAGTGGAATAATCAGGATATGTTCTGTTTATACAGCCACTTAATGAAAGTGAGATTTTTGTATCAATCACCAAATATTATGAGCCCCGCTTGACCTGAATATCTAAGCACTTATACAGTGTCATTTATTTAAATGCGGGCCAAACCTGTGCAAAGAAAACTTGTTTTTTTTGTATTGCGATAACAAAAAAATTTTATTTTTCAAAAATATATATATATATATATATATATATATATATATATATATATATATATATATATATATATATATATATATATATATATATATATACAGTGTGTATCAGCCAAATGGAATAAATTCGATAATAAATAAATGGGGGCGTGTTCGGAAAAACGCTTGGACCCGTCGATTGGTATTTTTAGTTGCTCATTTTCTCCAATAAAAACTTTTTATACAGGGTGTGTCCTGTAACAGTGGTCAATGCCAACTTTCTTATTTCAAATGCAACACCCCGGATATTATTTAATTTTTGGATTCTTTAGGAGATTCTAAACATATTTTATGTTCAATGTCCTATACCTATCTTCAACTATTTCGGCAATATTAAGTGTTTTCAAATTTATTTTTATTTTATTTATTTCGAATTTATTATTATTCATGAAAGTGGCTCTGGTTACTGAACTATTTATTTGATTACAAAAATTCGTTACAACACACTCAATACTTATTTACCATTTAGGTCTTCATATTAAGAATGTAAGCAAAAACCATTTTAGCGTTCCTTTTTATTGATATGGAACAAAAAGAGCCAGTTTTGTTTACTTTTAAGTTTTGTTTACTTTTGTGTAAAATGCCTGGCCTTTCTCTTTGCAAGACAGTAGTTGTCAGTGTCAGTGTCATAGTCTTTTGAATTTCGTTAACTGCATAATACCTAATATCAGAAAAATGGTTCATTTAACAGAAATGCATAAAATAACAATTCTACAAATGATTGGTTATGGAGATAACACACGAACACAAGTGGAAGTTGCTCGCTTATTTCATGAAAAATTTCCAAATTTGCCGCATATATCCCAAGGGACAAGTAGTAAAATAGAAAAGCAGTTTCGCGAGCTTGGACCTGTGAGGCAGATAAAAAAAGCAGCTGCCAATTCAATAAATGATGATACTAAATTGGATATTATGCTTGAGTTTGAGGAAAACCCACATATTTCTAGTCGACAAGCCGCCGCAATGTTCGATATTAGCCATTCGTCGATTATTCGAACATTAAAAGAAAATAAAATGCATCCCTATAAAGTGATACCAACTCAGGAGCTCATGGAAGACGATTATGATAGGAGAACTTATTTTTGTGAACAAATGATGGCTATGTTAGATAACAATGTTATTCAATTAGAACATGTTTTGTTTTCGGATGAGTGCACCTTTACACTTCACGGTCATGTAAATCGTCAAAATTGCCGCTATTGGTCTAAAGAAAATCCTCACTGGATCAGTGAAGAACATACTCAATATCCTGAAAAGGTTAATGTTTTGGGCAGGAATTGTTAGGGATCATATCCTATGCCCCTTTTTCATTGACGGCAATTTGAATGGCGATAATTATTTAGCACTGCTCCAAAATAATGTCGTGCCAACTTTGACAAATTTGTATCCGGATCCAGCAAACCCACAAGTTCTAGCGAATATGATATGGTTTCAGCAAGATGGAGCACCGCCCCATTACCAAATTAATGTCCGGCAGTTCCTCAACGGAATATTTCCAAATCGGTGGATAGGGAGACGAGCATCGATAGAATGGCCAGCGGGATCCCCTGATCTGACGCCATTAGACTTTTTCTTATAGGGACATATTAAAAATGTTGTATACAAAACTAAACCCCTCGACTTAGCTGACTTAAGAAGACGAATAACGCTTGTGATTAGATCGGTCACGCCTGAGATGCTAAATAACGTTAGAAGAAATTTCTATTTAAGATTAGGAATTTGCCAAGACGTTCGCGGTGAGCATATTCAACAGTTCCTAAATTAACTTTTTACTTTTGTTTATACATTATGAAGAAATAAATAATTTTATTTTTTTAATTTAATTTTTGCAATAAATTTGAAAACACTTAATATTGCCGAAATAGTTGAAGATAGGTATAGGACATTGAACATAAAATATGTTTAGAATCTCCTAAAGAATCCAAAAATTAAATAATATCCGGGGTGTTGCATTTGAAATAAGAAAGTTGGCATTGACCACTGTTACAGGACACACCCTGCATAAAAAGTTTTTGTTGGAGAAAATGAGCAACTAAAAATACCAATCGACGGGTCCAAGCGTTTTTCCGAACAACACGCCCCCATTTATTTATTATCGAATTTATTCCATTTGGCTGATACACACTGTATATATATATATATATATATATATATATATATATATATATATATATAGCCTGTATTTTTCGTTAGCCCCGAGTTTCTGGTAAACCGATTTTTATAAATCAAAATGTGTCTTATAATTAATAAAAAAATTTACTTATTTTAAACACGCTTTAAAATTGGAACAAGTATTTTATAATTATTTATTTATTGCCTACAAAATTACAAATGTACTAAAGAAGCAAACAAAAAAATGGTGTCAAATCTAATAAAAAAATTTTTAAATTAAAATTGACTGGCTAATATCCAGAAGCCTGTGGCAAAAGCTCTGATAATCGGTATAAGGAATGTACAGAAACTTGTGCATAAAAAAAACATAATTTCCTTCCGAAAAAGATAAAGAAATGTACACGAAAAAATCCAAAGGTAAAAGACTTAAGTTACAGTGCAAAAATGGATATTCATAATGCAATTTATGATTTATACACGTCAAAGACTAATATAATCCTTCAGAAACTTTTTAATATAATAGACTAAACAATATCATCATCAGTTAAAAAGTCCTCATCTTCTGAGTCGTCCTCAAATGGCGCAATGATCATTGGTGCTATTTCGACATCTAGAACTCGTTTTCGATTCCACCAATCCCATATTAATTTCTCCGTATGTTCCACAGATTTCTTCCAGTACTCGGGCGTAATATAATTTAATGAATCTTGCCAAACAATTTGCACTTCATCTGATGCAAGACCATCGTTCACGTGTTTTTCGTAATATGATTTTGCCCCAGCCCATATTAATTCTATTGCGTTAAACTGGCAATAGTATGGCGGCAGTTGTAAAACCTCATCTACGACATATATTGTTGGTTTTTTAATAGGTTTTGCTATTAAAAGAAGTTCTAGTTTCTTCCAGGATGAAGTAGGTTGTTTATTTAAGATTCTTGAATAATATTTTTTTAAGTTTATTTAAGATTCTTGAATAATAAGATGTGTCCAGAATGATTAAAGATGGAATCAGTTGTTCTTTTAACCACTTTTCAAACAGTTCACAGTTCATATTATTATGGTAGTCCATACTTTTGGATGTTTAAGAAAACAGTAAACTTGCACCTGGGAGAAATCCTGTTGAAGAACCTGCATGCAAAATGATGAACCGTTTTCCCGTCCCACATCCCTTTTTTCTCTTGACACTTTTTACACACTCGTCCTGCCAAGATTTCGGTCCACTTCTATTAGAAAATATCCAAGTCTCGTCTAAAAATACCACTTTTCTAAATTTTGAATTAACATTTTCCGTATATTTCTTTAAAAACTGGATACGCCGACTCGAAATATGTGGCAACTTGCATAAAAATCTTCGATTACAGTTCTTTTTATATCGAAAACCCAACATTTTTATTAATTTTGACAACGATTTTAGTCCAATTTCCAATATTTTAAAGCTTCTTTTAAAACTTGAAGGGTTATATTAATTTTTGATGTGTATAAATCGTAAATTGCATTACTAACATCCATTTTTAAATTTTCACTTAATACTTCTGTCTTTTTCTTTTTTCGTTTACATTTCTTAATCTTCTTTGGTAGTAAATTATGCTTTTTTTCGTGCACAATTTTCTGCACAGTCCTTATACCGATTCCCAGAGCTTTTGCTACTGTCTCCTGAATGAATGGCCGGTGAATTTTCATTTTCGTAATATTTTATTAGATTTAATACCATTTTTTTCGCTTGTGGATGCAAAAAACCCGAAAATTGTTTTCTATTACTCATTTTGTCACTGACTTGTCAATCTGACTTTGAAGTAACATCGCTCAAAGATTTTTGCAATTGCTGGTATTTATATGTTTATCCTCTTTTTTCATATGAAAATATCATAGGTCCCATTTCCATCCATCCATCCATCCATCCATAAAAGAAAAACAAACTTTAAAAGTTTGTCGTTGATAAATCGTATGACCCGCACGATAACACTGCTTTTGACTATACTAATAATGCATTTAAATCAGGTATGGGTAACCTTTGCTTAGCTGAGGGCGTAATTTCGGGACTTAATCAGGTCGCGGGCCGTAGGTAAGAAATAAGTAGGTAGTAGTGAATAAAAAAGCGATAAAAATTCACACATTTTTTTATTTATTAATTATAATAGCATAACCAAAGAACATATAAAAAACAAATGAACAAAAACAGATAGAAAAATCAAATGAAAATTAATGAGAGACTTGAGTTTAAAGCTGAGAAACTAGACGAAATTACCATCTGTAAGCCGAGTATGATGCATATTTTTATTAATCTTCATGATTGAAAAAAGCTGCTCACATTTATACGTGCCACCGAATGTACAGTTAGCGTCAGATAAATCCGTACGGTGTCAAATGAGTATAACCTCATTTTATGATATTTTGGTAATACGGACTTTTATTTTTACCTGTTACCTAGGTAACAACCATACGAATTGAAAGGTTTTAAAGGTATATTAAGGCATATATTAAATTCCCTAATACCAAAATTAGCATACGATTTCAACATTTGGGGAAATAAAAAAAAACCTGGGCCTTGTCCGCTTATCTAAGCCCAAACTCTTACTAAAAACGGCCACTAATCTGCTTGTTCGAGTGTAATTTGGATCGTACCGAGAATTTGGAGGTCGGTAGACGCGAATTTACCAATTACAAGTAAACTGAACTAGTTTTTCGTCAAAACGTATCACCTTTTCCCAAAAATCTGCATTTTGTGGAAAATATTTTAAAGCAAAGCCGACCCCTTGGTTCTTTACCATTGGAAAGAAAAGTTTTGGGGCAGCTGCTCTATTTCTTCTGCTGGAACATTGTATTATATATACCCGTCGATACAGCCGTTTCAAATGGATTTTGCTTTCGCCCGTCTTTCCAAGGTTTGTTCTCCTCACGTCACTTCTTTACGATTAGTATGATTTCTTGAACAGTTATATTAGCTAAACCAAAATAATTGGACACCAGCCTAATTCTATTATATAGTTTAATTATGGCACTTCTTGTAGCAATACTTAAACGTGGCATTGTGCTAAGTCTTTAATTTTTTTTGCGCATTATTTCAAATTTCTGAATCTCTCGCTGGCCGGACTGGAGCTGGTGGACGGCCGGATCCTCTCCGGGAGCCGGGGGTTGGCCATATTGAAAACTTTTATTTGCAATACTTTAAATATATGATTTAAAATTTAAAATAACAAAAATTTGTTTCAGACGCTGTAATTTCTAAAAGATACAAAGTACAACATTGAACCAATAAGTAGTATGTAGTAGATATTTTAGACCATAAGTATAATTTTACTTTCTGAGGAGGCCCATTCCACTGGTCAAATATTGGGAAAAAAACATGACCTCATATTTCACCCTGTATATATTAACAGAACTCAAGGAATATAAATCGTCAAGTAAATTTCTCAGTAATAGAATTGAATTCAATACAAAATTACTATATGCATTCGTTAACAATATAAATGACTGTCAAATTTTGTGTGGAAAGGCCTTCAGTATATTTTACTGTCACCTCGAGGATGCCCTGAATAACAGCAATGAAATCCAAAAATGTAATAATGAAGTGAATTTTATTAGCGAATAAAACAAGCACTTTCTGCAAGCAATTACAGTAGAGCGATATAATGACATACGCCTATACAGCTTTAATCCTATACCTGTCCATGCGGGCAATTTATAGAAAACACTATAAAAAGTGGACTAACTTAGAAGACGCTCAATAGTTATTTTAATTAAACTTTTAATTAATGAAATACAATTGTATACGTAAATTAAATAGTAAAAATTATTAAAATTGTAATTTGATTTTATACTTCATTGCAGCATACTTAAGTTTGTTTACTAAATAGTATTGCAATTGTAAAAAAACACCCTCCCAAGTTTTTGCAGATTTTTACGTTTTAAAATCCCTGGTATGGCAAAAAGCAATGGCAATCTAAGTTCAAATTTTGTTCAAAAATTAAGGATCGTATGGGGATATCCTGGTAACATTTTGGTAAAAATCCAATATGGCAGAACAATGGCGTCATTAAAGTCTCTTTTCAAGGCCTAGCAATTTTTAAAAATTAGGTAGGTGATTAAGTAGTTAATAAATCAACACTCATAAAACTATAAATTTGTATTGTTTTCTGGAAAAAATAATTATTTTTGAACTTAGCTTCACGGTATGGGTATGGTTTAGGTTTACAAAGAAAGATGAGACACAAAATGTAAATTTTGTTTATTCATTGTTCATGATAATAAGTGCTGAAAGTGTTGGCTTCTTGCCTCCATCCAATAATAGAGATAAGTGACCCCATAGAAAAAAATCTAAGAAGGTTAAGTCGGGTGAACTTGCAGGCCACTCTATTGCTCCTCTTCGGCCGATCCATCTACCAGGATACGTCCGATTTAAATATTCACGAACAGCAAGGGTATAATGAGGAGGTGTACCATCTTGTTGAAATGTCAACTCATTGGCATTGTAATTGTTGTTATTTTCAAGTGTTTCTGTCAATGCAGGATTGATAGCATCTTTTAATAATTGCAGATACATTTCTCCATTTCCATTTCGGGGGAGAAATAAAGGGTCAATTAAACAATCGCCATAAATTCCAATCCAGACGTTTAATTTCTTAGGATGTTGATTGTGAACCTCATGGAATAGATATGGATTTTCGTCAGACCAATATCAATTGTGACGATTAACAGTCCCATTTAGAAAAAACAAGCACTCATCGGAAAAACAAATGTTGAACACTAAATTCGAATTATTTATTATTCGTTCACTCATAATCTTGCAAAATTCCAAACGTCTGTCAAAATCATCTTCGTTTAATTGTTGTACAAGATCAATATTATAATAAGTTCTACTGCTTCGTTCCCACTATCATTCGATTTGGAGCGATTGGTTTTCGGTTTGCCACTGATCCGATCTCCCTAAACTTTGCTACCAGTTCAATTATGTATTTTCGGTGAAAATGAATCCAGATAAACATGGATTCATTTGATTAAATACCTAAGAAATAGAGTTCAATCCTCGATACTCTTTTTGCAGTAGAAAGCAAAATAAAGTTCATCGTTCTTCCCTTTTTTTCTCAAAAATGGCTGCATCAAATTTGAAAAACTAAGATGCGTTAAAAACAGAATTTAATTACCTTTAAAATAAGGTGCCAGTGGACCTCTATTCTTATTTAAGATTTTGGGGGGAGCGGGAAGTGACAAGGTTGGGGATATTGGCAAAATCTTTCCCTCGGGAAATAAAAATGTATGTATATACTACATACGAAATAAAAAGAATAATACAAAATCTGTTAATACATATGTACATTCTACATTTAAAATTTGAGTAGTCTTGAAGAATTGCTAAATAACATACATATTATATACTAGGAAAAATAATCAGTTATTTTCTTTTGAACATTACTTTAAAAAAATAATTGTTGCTCAATAAAATTCTTTTATTGAGCATTAATTAAAATTAATTTATTAAGCATTTATTCAAATGCATAAAGATTTGATCAGGTACCTGAGCGTAGTTCGCGCAATGTTAAATTTAGCAGAACATTCCCCGATTTCAGTTTCCTCTTCATGATCTTTTATACTTTTTATATCGTCAATTATGTCGTGGTAAGTTGGGAGAACTGTCGTACCAAGATCATTGTCGATTTCTAAGAAATCTTCAAGTAAAAAATCTGCGTCGACGGTAGCAGTTTTTTGTAGAATGCCCCATTGTCTTTTTTCCCATTCGTCAATTTTTTCAGTAAAACCTGCTTTAGAAAAGCAGTTTTTGATACTTAAACACTTTCACTACATAATTTAACGACTTCGTCATACACTCTCTAAGGGTAATTTTTTGACTGGAAGGTTGTTATCAATCGTATTAACAATTATGTGAAAAAATCTGTTTCGGTAATGTTTTATGTTTTTTGTAATACTCGGTCGATAGGTTGCCATTTGGTGGTCATGTTCGGTGAAAAAAAGATCTATTCAATATTCGTTAATTTTTTACTTACAGTAACTGGATGTGCAC
Source organism: Kuschelorhynchus macadamiae (assembly GCA_030620095.1). Lineage (NCBI taxonomy): Eukaryota > Metazoa > Arthropoda > Insecta > Coleoptera > Curculionidae > Kuschelorhynchus > Kuschelorhynchus macadamiae. The sequence goes on from JAUTXW010002589.1 coordinate 45,679, forward strand.
GACAATTGTCTATAAACATCAAAATCTTTCGCTTTTGGCTTTTCATTTTTGTGTCCAGTTCTTTGCATTTTTATTATTGGTGTAATCTAACTCCAGAGATTTAACTCCTTTTAAACAACTGTGTTTTAGCAAATGCGACCGGTCCAAAAGTAGGTTACACAAAGCC
>JAUTXW010002590.1:0-46691 GCA_030620095.1 Kuschelorhynchus macadamiae
TAAATTAGATTTTGTACGGTCGTTCTGATTGTATAAACTACAAAATTGGGTCTTCTGGGAGAACCGAGGTATGGTTTTATCTGTTTTGCTACAAATTCCGGGTGGAGCTCTAACCCCCACAGGACCACTGCATCAAATCAATTACAATTTTGAAAATGTAATATCTCATCATCACTCTAAATATTTTATTTTTTTATTTCTTTATATAGCTATTATTTCTTTCAATACTTAAGTTCATATAAACTTTACTTTACTCAAAGGAAGATATTAAATTTTCATATATTTGAAATTTTGATCTGATCTGATTAATGGTATTAAGACTGACTAGTTTTAATAATAAACATTGAAATATTGCTAATTTGAAAAGTTTTCCGCTATCAATAATCTGAAGCAAATGTCAAAATAAAATGACAATATAAAGTTGGCCCTTATTTTACATCTCGTTTTACATCTAAATATTTTTTTAATAAAAAATTAAACGCCTTTAAAAAAATAGATAAACTAGAAAGTCGAAAAAAATTTAATCAAAAAATATTTGCTGTTGCAAAATTTCACCTAAACTGCTGGCCATAAGTATTGCATCAAGAATTTTTTTATCAAAAAGTTTAAAGATAGATATTTCAGTTTCAAAACGCAATATCGAGATGCGGTTTTCGGTGTTCGTTTGGTTGATCTGTTGGGTTTGCGCTTCTAATAGCACGACTGCATATGCGCACCTCAAATAGTACATACAGGGCGTAAAATAAAACTCTTGCATTTTCCCAAAAGTTTGTTACCGATTACTGACCAAGATGATCTCTGATAAAATACAAAAAAAAATATTTTTGGCATTTTTTGATATTTTTGTTTCTCTGCAATATACAGGGTTTTTACGAAAATTAGGACATCTTCAAACAAATGGAGCTTTATCTTAACAACCTGTAGACAAAACAAAATTGTATTACCTGAGTTATGATCAGTAGTTATACCGTTAACATTACCAATAATAGATTTAGATACACGGCGTATCAAAACTTTAGAATTTACCTAACACAGATTTGATGTATTCTATAGATTTTTTTTATTATTCGATTTTGAAATTATGTCAGAGTAAGACGATTGCAATATTCCTGTTGTTATACAACTTTTGTTATCTATGGACCTTTTTGTCGAAACGGTTTTTTCATTTTTACTCTAGCTATTTTATTAGTCTAGATACAGGGGTATTCGTTTTAGTTGAAAAAACGGATATATCAATGGACCCTGAAATCCCAAACTGACAATTTCAGTTAAGAAAATCAAGAAAAGACAATTTTTTTATTGGTTGTACCAGGAATTGGTGCAAAAAAACTTTAAAAGAAATTGCATTGTATTGACTATACAGGGTGTTACGAATTTGAGGGTATGCAATATGCATGGAGATCTGGAAAACCGTAAGCGATACAAGGTAGGTTAAAAGGTAGGCGAAGATGCGCAATCTGTTTACAAATTGATAAAATTCCCAACCACTTCGGAGATATTCTGATAAATACGATTTTTCCCGATTGCGTATTTATTTTTTCCTGGCAGTATTTCCATTGGTATTTAAAAATAAATTTTAGATTATTGTAGCCACTTTACCTTCTCTAAAAGACGGCATTATCAAATTTTAAATTCCTTTTCGACCCAGCATCAGCAAATTATTTTTCTTAAATACGCATCTGGATTTGTACTTAAAAATAAATAAATAAAAATTTAATCGAAAATCCAAGTCTGTTAAAAAAAATAAGTTGATGAGGGTGGCCTGAATACGAAACTTCGGTCTTAAAATGTTATAGTTCCATCTTGTAGAGTTAAAATTTGCCATAAATTGGCAAAATTTATTTTTAAATACGGATTAATAATCAATAACCCTTGAAAGATCCTACAAAATTAAGTAAAAACTCCAGGTCCGTATTTTAAAAAAATAATTTGATGATGGTGGTCCGAAAAAGAAACGTCGCATTTAAAATTTGCTAATGCCGTCTTGTAGAGAAGATAAAGTGGCTACAATAATTAAAATTTATTTTCAAATGCCTATTGAAATAAAGTCAGGAAAAAAATAAATACGAAATCAGGAAAAATCGTATTTATACGAATATCTCCGAAGTGGTTAGTAATTGTATCAATCTGTAAACGGAACATTTTTAAACACCATATTGCACATCTTCGCTTACCTTTTCACCTACTTTGTATTTTTTACGGTTTTTCAGATCTCCATGCATATTGCATACACTCAAATTTGTAACACCCTGTAGAGTCAGTAAAATTCAATTTCTTCTTAAAGATTTTTTATATCAATTCCTGGTACTACGAATAAATAAAATTGTCTTTTCTTGCATTTCTTAAATGAATTTTTGGGTTTTCAGGGTGAATTGATATATCTCTTTTTCAACTAAACGCCAATACCCCTGTAGCTAGACTAATAAAATGGCTCGAGCAAATATGAAAAAACCGTTTCGGCAAAAAGGGTTATAGGTCACAAAAGTTGCATAACAGGTATATTGTAATCGTTTTCCGTCTGACATAATTTGAAAATCGAATAATAAAAAAATCTATAGAATACATTAAATCAGTGTTAGGTAAATTCTAGCTAGTTCTAGTTTTGATACGCCCTGTATCTAAACCTATTATTGGTAACGTTAACGGTATAACTACTGATCATAACTCAGGTAATAAAATTTTGTTTTGTGTACAGGTTGTTAAGATAAAGCTCCATTTGTATAAAATTGTCCAAATTTTCGTAAAAACCCTGTATATTGCAAAGAAACGAAAATGTCAAAAAAATGCCAAAAATATTTTTTTTCTATTTTATCAGAGATTACCTTGATGAGAAGCAAAAATATTTAAATTTCTTTTTGAGAATTTTAGGAGGTAACAAACTTTTGAGAACATACAAGTGTTTTATTTTACGCCCTGTATGTATTATTTGAGGTGGGCATATGCGACCGTACAATACTAAAAGCGCAAACCCAACGGATCGATAAAACGAATACCCAAAACCACATCTCGATGTTGCGTTTTGAAACTGAAATATCTGTCTTTAAACTTTGATAAAAAAAAATTCTTGATGCAATATTTATTACCAGTAGGTTATATACATCGCCGCCAGGCCGCCGCCTGATGCGATTTTTGAGGTCGGCGCCAATTCCATCAATAACTAGGTATACCTAATAGAAACACACTAAATAACATTTTTTGTTTAATTTATTTTTTTTACTTTTTAGTTTATCTATTTTGAGATCTATTTTTTAAGGCGGTTAATTTTTTATTAAAAAATTATTTTGAACTTTTTAGTGATTTTTTGTTTTTTACTATCACCCAGTATAGTAAATTTTGTGATATAAAAACCAGAAATATCTGGAACGTGTTTTTTGGGGAGCTTAATGTATGTATATAAATATATTGTAATGGGTGAATATTTTTTAATCACCCTGTATACAGAAAACTAACAAAGGTATATACGTATATTGTATCTCCGAAAATGAATTATTTGACCTCAAAAACTTTTAAAATGCAACATTATATTTTATATTTTACTACCCCCTTCCCCTTCCGCTACCCTTAATGCGAAGGGTTGCATGTGAAATAAATACGGATTGACCGAAAATCTTGATGATGTAATGAAACTGTATTTTACTACATATATTCCAAACAATTCCAATTTTTTACCCCCTATCGCCCTTTTTACCCCCTATCATATTTTTTTATCACCCTGTATACAGAAAGCTAGCAAAGGTACATACGCACATTGTATCGCCGAAAATGAATTATTTGACCTCAAAAAGTGATAAAATCACATGCAACATTATATTTTACTCCGCCCTCTCGCTACCCTTAAGTGTGAGGGTTGCATGTGACAAAATATATACCAATTGACCTAAAATTTTGATAATATATAGAAACTATATTTTACTACATATTTTTCGAACATTTCCAATTTTTTATCCCCTATCGCCCTTTTTACCCCCTATCATAATCACCCTGTATACAGAAAAATGGATTATTTGACCTCAATGACATGCAACACTTAAGGGGGATGCAACCCTCCCATGTGACAAAATAAATACGGATTGACCTAAGACCTTGATGATATAATTAAACTGTATTTTACTGAATGTTTTCCAAACATTTCCAATTTTTTGCACCCTTTCGCCTCTTTTACCCCCTATCACCCCTTTCATTCCCTCGATTAAAAAGTCAAATTATTAAACTCAAAAATTGCGCAAACTAAACATCTTTAAAATCACACATTTTTCCAATTATTTTCCAAAGATGACACGCTTTGAACTAATTAACCCCCTTTTTACCCTCACCCTTTAACAATTTCGTAGTACAACAAAAAATGGGACCAACTTGGAGAATTTCCGCACAAAATGAGCCCTAGAACGTTAAAATCTGTCAAGGCGTTCCGGCGAAATCCGCGAACATACATAAAAAATACATTGCAGACGATTGAGAACCTCCTTTTTCAGTTAAAAAGACAATTAATTCTAATCCTAATTCCTATCCCCTAATTTACATACAATAATTTATCATCTGTCTTTCTATTGAATATCGTAAAATTAGCCGCCGAATTGAATAAGGAACAAAACAACTTAATTTTATATTACAATGCAATCTCCTAATTGTCGTTTGGCTTTGGCGCTACTAGCATCGGCATCCTTTAAAAAGCAAGATTTTAAAATGCGGCCTAAGGGCCGCTCGCTAAAGTGCTACTGAAAATCGATCGTCTCGTACCTACTACAACTCAAAAGAATAAATAAAAAGCGCATGTATGCAAATCTACTTTCCAGCGTTGTCATGTGGATAGTCGGTAAAGGACGCTTGGAAATCGTCAGTCTGCCTGTAGAATATGCGGTAAGAGCATATTTAAGTGACGCTTATGCCGCCTCTGTCGGTCACCTCGCTGTACTAAAAATATGCTGTAATATGCAAGAAAAACAGCTTTACTATTTTCCGGGCGTCCAAAAAAAAATTTTTGAAATTCGGTCTGTGGACTTTTATAGTCACGTAGACACGATATCCATGGCGAAACAACCGAGCGTCCATATACGGGCGCTCGGAATATAGTAGGATAAATATATATATATATATATATATATATATATATATATATATATATATATATATATATATATATATATATATATATATATATATATATATATATATATATATATATATATATATATATATATATATATATATATATATATATATATATATATATATATATATATATATATATATATATATATATATATATATATATATATATATATATATATATATATATATATAATAAATATAATCTATATAATTATTTAAAGATAGATAAACAAATACATCTATATAATTATTTAAAGGTATCCAACTACAGCTGCTCATACAACCACCCTAGTTACACAATAATAACATAAATATTAAATGTAAATATACCTATGTACTTAGATTTTCAAAGTACTATCCTAAAGAAAAAAACATATAAATTCAATGGTTACAAATTAAATATAACTACCTAATAGACCAGAATAATAATAAAATATATACTGAGGAGAGGTAAAAGCGAAAAGCGAATAGAAAATTCGAAAAAGTTATATAATTATTAATTTTTTTAATTATTAATAATTTATTTAATTTATTATTATATTATTCAATTATTAATAATAAATGACAAAATGTATAAACATCCTTAGTGCTGGTCACGTTTGGTTAAAATATATGTCTTAACTTTTTTACGAAAGGTGTTAATACTAGAGGATTCCTTCAATTGGGAGGGGAGGGAGTTGAATAAGTTTACTGAAACATAACTAAAAGATCTCTTAAAAAATTCGTGGTTGTGCCCTGGGACGCTAAACAGACTACCATGTCGCGTATGGATGTAATGTAAATCCGAACGTTTTTGGAGCTTGCCGAAAAGATATTCAGGTAATTCTTGATTCCCAATTTTGTAAATCAGACACGCCATATGGAGTTCAAACCGCTCTTTTACAGTTAGACATCCAGACTCCACAAGTGAGGGCGTTATATGATCAAATTTGCGTACATTATAACAGAACCTAAGACAAGCATTCTGCAATTTTTGTAAGCTATCACGATCGCGTTGGTATAAGGCGGGCCAAAAAACAACATTACAATAATTTAAATGTGAGAGTATTAATGAGTCTGAAAGTCTTAATTTGGTATTAAGGTCCAAGATATCTTTGTGCATGTATAAAAGTTTCAGTTTGCCATAGGTTTTCCTAATTAGAGAGGACACGTGTTGGGAAAACCTAAGTTCATTATCTAGGATTAATCCGAGATTTCTACAGGATTCGACAGGCACCAGTTCAGATCCATTTATAAATATTTTAAAATTCGGGTCAGAAACAACATTAGTATTTGACTTGCCGAAAACCATAAGCTGACTTTTGCTTTCATTAAGTACCAATCTATGCACTTCAGATACCTTAACTATTAGTTCGAGATCGGAATTGATAAAACTGACAGCAGTATTTATATTAGAAGGAGAAAAGGAGAAGTACACTTGTGTGTCATCAGCAAACTGATGTGATTTAAGATGTTTTAAATGTTTTGAAAAGTCCGCGGTGTATAAAGAAAAAAGCAGTGGACCTAACACACTACCTTGTGGTATACCCTTTGTAACTGGAACTATCGTTGATATAGTTGAGTTATAACAAACTCGTTGTTGTCTGTTACTTAAATAATTATTAAAAAAAGTTAAAGCGACATCCCCTATACCGAAATATTTTAGTTTAGTTAGTAATATTATGGTCTAAGGTATCAAATGCCTTACTAAAATCGAGTAGAATGAGACATGTAGTTAAGTTGCGATCCCATGCTGTGTAGATATCGTCTGTTACCTGAAGTAACGCTGTAGTAGTACTGTGACTACCGCGGAAACCTGACTGAGTTGAGGGAAGAATGTTATGCTGATTAATATAGTTAGACAGCTGTTCGGCTACTATCTTTTCAAGAATTTTAGAAAATAAAGGCAAGATGCTAATAGGTCGGAAGTCTTTAAGCTGATTAGGATTAGACACCTTGGGAACAGGAACTATATGAGCAAGCTTCCACGCAATAGGGAAACCACCGGATAGAAGACACTGATTTATAATGAAAGTGATAAAGTTAGTTAAATGGGGTGTAATATACAGTAATATTTTGAGATTAATACCATCACAGCCAGTTGAATTGGTTTTTATTTTAGAAATTATTTTTTCTATTGATTCATTAGAAACTACAGTGAATTTGAAAGACTCGTAATTTCCAAAATATTTGTTAAAATAGTTCTGCTCAATAAATGTGCTGTCCACAGATGGCACCATTGGCAATGCATTAACAAAGTAATTATTAAAATCATTGGCAACCACATTCATCTGGCTAGACTTCGCATTATTGTCCGTTAGGTTAAGGTAGGCTATAGTACGCCAAAAATTCTTAGGATCGCGCTTAAATGTGTATTGCAAAAAAGCCTTCTTTTCAGCCCTGGTGGCAATATTAACTTGATTGCGTAGGGCTTTATATTCCTCCCAACACGGTGCAGTTTTATGTTTTTTAAATTTTAAACGGGCTTTGTCCCTCAGACGCATCATAAATTTAAGGTTGTCAGTTAACCAAGGTGCCGGTGGTTTAGATATTCTGGTCGTTATAAATGGTGCATGCTTATTAAAGAGAGTATTCAGTTGATTATTCAGAAAGTTAACCATGCTATCAACATCTCTGCATGAGTATATATATTCCCAATTAACTCCATTAAGATCGGTTAAAAAATTATTATAATCAAAATTTTTGATATCTCTGTATGTTTTATAGAATGGTTTAGGTTTGGTTTTAGCACATTTAATTTGAAAAGACACTAATTTATGGTCGGAAATGTTGCCAACATCCAAAATTTCAGTGGAATTTATAAGAGAAGTATCACTGCACACTAATAAATCTAAAAGTGTACTAGAACCATTAGTTACACGCGTCGGATTTTTTACACACTGGGAAAAGCCGTATTTATTGAAAAAATTCAAAAGCGCAACACCGTTCGGGCTATTGGCAACCAACATATCAACATTAAAATCACCACCAAACGCAATAAAGTCAAACTGGGGTATCATACTCACCAAGGTGTCCTCCAAGTCATCAATACACAATGACAAATTAGTGTGAGGCGGCCTATATATAGCTCCAAAACACAACTTCTTACCCGCGCATTTAATGGAGATCCATAGCTGTTCGAGGGCGGACTTTTGATTATTTATTGTTAAAACTGTATATTTAAAGATATTTTTTATGTAAAATGCAACTCCTCCCCCTCTCCCATCTCTATCCTTCCTTACTATGTTATAATTGTGAATATTAACTCCCCCATCCTCCACACCAGGATTTAACCAAGTCTCAGATAGTCCAATGATATCAAAAGAGTGCTCAACAATCATTTCAGTGAATAAATCAAAACCAGCACATAAGGATCGTACATTAAAATGACAAAAATCTATCGCCCGTGAATGCATGCTATCAGATTATGTTCTTTATTTTGCCGGTCACATATTTTATTTAAGATTAACAAAAGGCGATGTATTTAGACATGTTTTAATACCAAATGTGGGTACAGCAGTCAATGTCACGAATAGAACAATTCAGCTTAAGTGTTGAGTTGATAAAATCCACAATTACATCCAAGGTATTTTCTTCCTCAACCTCCAATATACCAAGGAAACGTAGGTTGTTTCTTTTTTGCAGTTGTTCAGAGAGGTCAACCCTGGACTCCAATGTCTCAATTGCCTTTGAATTTTTCTGAATATTGCTACTAAATTCCGATATCTTATTAGACATTTCAGTAAGTTTATCTTCTAATTTATTAAAACGAGTATAAAACTCAGATTTCAACTGATTGACGAAAGTGGCACATACCTTATTCATGAGGTTCTCGAGAGAATCATCTGACGTGAAAACAGATGTGCTTCTTGTTTTAGACATTGTGTGGTAGCAACTAAATCAACGTGAAACAGCTATAGCGTCGAAGTTAATTTTCAAGCGCCTATTATCACGAATTTTGCAAATTACGCTTACCAATTAACATCCATGAGATTGATATTTACGTAAAAGGATGGTCTAACGGTCACTTGGTACACTACACAAGTTTGAACACAAAAAACAGTGAATCGCCACCAAAACTAGATGAAATTATGCGGAGCAAAAACAGAACGTGCTATCGATACATGCAAATTCCTTTTAATTCTATATATAATATCTAATGGGTTTCTTATAAACTGTACAGGATGTCCGGTTTTCGTTATTTTTATGGGGTATCTTTCTTATTAGTGAAGATAGGGGGTTGCGGATTTCGCGACATGTTGCTTCTTTTTTGTGAAACGAAAGATGACCCAAACAAAAATTTCATAGCACTCTTCGCTTTTAAGATACAGTGTTAAATTGAAAATATTGCATTTTTGGACCCCTCTCGAATTTCGGTTGATGTTTAACTTATCGAAAAGGTAAAAACTGACTCTGATACAGTTTTTCACGTAGAATCCAGTGGCGTAGTCAGATTTTTTATGTGAGCTCGTCGTTTTTGAGATAACACAAACTTATTACTTTTTAAATGGGACACCCCGTATATTTTTATTTTACGTTATTCAGTTCACAATTAGCTTCTCGTTTTTGGTAGTAGGCTGGGAATGCTTACAAAACAAATTCATTTTTCAGATATATTTTATTTATAGTAACAAGATTTTTTCCAAAAATTTATTTTTATGAATTGTTGTTGTTTTGTACTATTTTACAAGAAATGTTTAAATTTTAGCAATTTAATAATTCAATAATTATAATGTAAAATGTAAGTAGATTTGTAATAACTATCATAGCATTATTTATCTTACATTGTTATAATTTTAGCCTGTTGCCTTGAAGAAAGACCGATATCGTTTTATATTAAAAAGAATCATTATTAACCTGTTTTTCGCTGCTAAACCCGCGAATCCATCAAACTTGAAAAGTATTATTAACTGAATAAAATGAACATGTTAATAATTCTACCTCTAATATCTCTTAGCAACAACTAACAACAACAAAAAAAATTAATTCTACCACTAAAGATCACTAAAATAAACAGAAAACTAAATCTATATCCTAAAGATATTGCTCGAAATGATGTCCATTTTGCCTTACACAAATCCTACATAATTTCCGTATTCTTCTTAAGTGATTGAAAATACCTACCGGTTGTTGTTGCATTTCATTGAATATCCTTCTTGTGGGGTTTATTAAATCAGTTAAGGTCTCATGTCTTGACCTATATATTTTGTTTTCTAAAGTACCCCACAAGAATTTATGCAAAACCGAGAGATCTGGCGATCTCGCCGGCAGTCTTACAGGACCATTGGTCCCTATCCATTTTCCAAGAAAATTATTTTTAAAATACTGCCTTATTCTACCGGAATTATGAGCAGGGTCCTACTGAAAATATATGTCGTGTAAATAGGCCAAAGGTAGATCGTCAAGTAATTCCGGTAGAATAAGTTCCAGTATTTGGAAATACCGATCTGTATTTAAGCTACCCTGTCGTTCGCGAAGAAATATTCCATGCTTGTTTTCTTGCGACCGGTATCTAGAATTATACCTAATACTGCGGCGCTACTTATATATGCCTTATCGGACCATATTACTTTTCTATAAAAGTCAGGGTCATTGTCGCATATTTATAAATACCAGTTACAGAAAATCATACGACGCTGCGCGTCGCCCGGATATAAGTGTTGCACCTGTCTGAATTTAAATGGTTTATAACCTTGTTTCCTTAAAATTTTTTGTACCCGGCTTTTTGAAACCCCAACATTCTGACAGATTTTTCTGAAAGAACTTCGAGGAACTACGTCAATGGACGCCAGAACATTAACTACGTCTTCCTCGTTTTCCTTATTATAGGTTTTGCTTCGCGGCTTATTAAAAGATCCGAAATCAACTAGATTTCTTTTCATTCTAAGAAATGTAATATCTTAGGGTTGTCTTCGCCAAATAAAAGAATAATTGATTTTGATCGATTTAATTGTAAATTGTGCATGTTCCTTTGAGAGAATACTCAAAATGTTCAAGTCATCATTTATAAAGGTTTCAACCTCATCATAAGCTACTGCTTCAAAACAGCAATATAAATGAGTTATATCAACGAAAACTTGTACCTTACAAAAAATTAGGATGTCAGAAGTATAGAGCAAAAATAGTAGCGGGCCAAGAACCGAGCCCTGTGGAATTCCCGAGAGTATATCAGCCTGATCAGAAAAACTATTGTTAGAAAATACTCCTTGTTTTCTTTTCGACAAGTATGCTCTAATCAAATGAAATGAATTGACACTAAAACCATAATATTTGAGCTTTGATATAAGTAAATTATGATTAATAGGAGCAACTATTACTAAGCATTTTCTTGTCACATGCCCGAAATAAATTATCAATAACATTGGTTAATGCAGTGGATGTACCGTGATTCTTTCCAAATCCAGATTGCGTGCTGGGAATTATTTTATTTTCTGTACAATATTCATACACCTGGTTATGTAAAAGTTTTTCAGATACTTTTGAAATAGCCTGTAAAATAGCGTTACTTCTAATATTATTTAAAATTGCATTGATGTCCCTTGCCAGTAATTGACCTTAGGACACTCAGATGCATTTTGAAGGAAACTTGAAAAAAATTATTTACGTTATTGAGATCTGAAAAATATTCAGGAATCCCATTGCTTTTATTGTTACAAATATTTTAATTTCTAACTGCGGACCATACCTTACGAAATTTTTTTTTGGCGCATATGGGGTCTAAATATTGTTTCTTTGTCCTTTTCAGAGAAGTCAGTGATGTAACATTTATTAAATATTTATAAATATTCCAACCTTCAGGTAACCTTATTCTTTTTTTTGAATTTTTGGAGAGTATGGGGTCATGTAAATCAAACAACATTTAAATAAGGTTATTAAGAATAGATAATTTATTATCAATATTGTTTTCATAAAGTATGTTATCCTAAGGTGAGCTCTGCACAGTATTGAGAAAGTTATTTAAATCAAAATTCTTAAAATATCTATATCGAATTATATGAGTTATAACCGGCATTCCGACTAAATTAACATATAACATAAAAATAAATCATGTTGTGATCTGAGATATTATCTGTAGAAATAAAGAACTTTTATTAGTTATTATACTTAGTGCAAGTTATTCGAGTTGGTTCATCTATAGTTTGCTCGAGGTTATAATTTTCAAACAAAGATTCCAAGAGATTGTTTAAATTTAGAAAATTTAAGTTAAAATCTCCCAAACACAAAGCATCATCGACAATAGGAAATAAATAAGAAAATATAATATCAAAATCATTCTCAGTTTGAGCAAAGCTCAACGTTGGCGGCCGATAAAAATCTGAGAAATTATATGTCTTATAGCTAATTTGTATTTTGAAAGCTAGATATTCGAACTAAATATTTATTTCAAAATCACATGTAATTATTTCTGTCTTATATACGGTTTTAACGTAAGCCGCCACGCGTCCTCCTTTCCTTACTATACCCCGTCTCAAAAATCTGGTAAACAGGAATATCAAACAATGAAGAGTCATCAATATCACACATCATCAGACAAAAGTAATATATCAAAATTATTTTCTTTAATTAAAAAAAGCAATTTATTAAAACCTGTAAACAATGATCTAACATTTAAATCTCCAAATGTCCAATTTTCATGTTAGCAAATATAGTTATTATGTAAATATATTTCTAAGGAAGCCAATAAAATAAATAACAAAATGAAACCTATAAAATAAAAAAATAAAACGCTAGTAATAATTACAGCCTGTACGTAAAAGTAATGTTAAAAATGCAGCTAGTATTTATAATATTCTCATTATAAACATAAACACAAAACAATAATAATAAATTTAGTGTTTCAACAATAAAGTGTTATATCACATATACCAAAAAATAAAAAAATCCTGATGAAAAAATAGACCGTTAGTGTTCGTAGACAATAGAAAACACAATGTTATTAGTACATAAAGTTAAGAATTGTTTGGTTTTATAACCATTTCAGAAAAAAAAAACAGAATCATTATCGATATCCAAAGGTTAATTGTTGTTATACTTAGTAATAACTTATAATTAGATTACCTTGAAATCCGTGGTTGGATTATTTATTTTGACTTTTTTAAATTATTTAGGTCATCCTCGCTAGAAACGCGGTGTGCAACATTGTTTGTTTTGCGTACAAATTTCCTTTAAGAACCCAGGAAACTTTGTTAAAAAATACGCGCTGCTGAAGTTAAAAATAATAATAGTAATAATAATAATAATAAATGCCTTATATTCAGAAAATGTACAAAATATGTAAATACATACAAAAAAGTTTGCATGTCAATGATTGGCGCAGTCTAGCTTTATAGCTACTCTACTGAACTAATCAATGACAAAGAATATTTTAAATCTAATCTAACAGTAGTCATGGTAAGCAGTGGAATTTTTATATATTTAATAAAATTTGGGTGCAGTAAGAACAGATTTTTTATAAATCATAAAATTGTGCCCCTGATAGTCAACTATTATTTTAATAAACAAAATTACCTGTGTTCTGCAAATCAAAAAGGTATTTCCTATATTTTACTTTGAATACCGGCACTTTTAAATTTAAAAAATCGACAGAAAGCGCATTATAACATCGAACAGCATTATATGAAAAAGATCTTTGAAACATGGCGCTCTGGTGATGAGGCATAGTTAATTTATTTCTACCTCTTTCGCGATCAGAAACAAAGGTGGAAGAATCACTAATACATTACCTTAAAAAACTACAAAAATGAAGGTTTCTACGAGCATCCATTCCTAACCAGTTGACTTCTTTATACAAATGTGAAGTGTGATCATATTTTCTTAATCCAAGAACAAATCGTAAGGAGTTATTTTGTATTTTTTATATACGAGACCGACTCTCCTGATCCAGACAAAACCCATATAAAAAGTCGCAAAATGAAAAATTAGATAGAACAAGAGACTCACATAACTTCTTCCTAAGTTTTCTATTTAAAGCATGTCTGTTACTGTACAACATCCTTAAGGAATTATAAGCTCTTTGAAACAATTGCATTAAGTGCTCCTTAAACCATAGCTACGCATCTAATACAACTCCTAAATTCTTGGCATTATCAACAAACTTCATTTTGCAACCATTAATTGCTATATTGAAGTTATCTTTTATAAAATTTACTTTATTTTTGTTTCCAACAGATTACATTTTGAGGAATTTAAATGTAAATTATGTTTCTCAGAAAGTTCATTTATTATTTTTAAATCACTGTTAATAGCCGATTCAATATCTACCTGATCACTTACATCAAAACAGCAATAAATCTGAGTATCATCAGCAAATGCTTGTACTTTGCAACACGTTGCAGCTTTTAAAATATTGGATGTATATATAAGAAATTACACTGGTCCCAAGACGGACCCTTGAGGTACACCAGAAGTTATTTTCGCTCGATCAGAACATTTATTTTCAGAAAAGATAGTTTGAGACCGGTTCGTTATGTATGATTTAACGAGAAGGACAGACTCCTCATTAAAACCGTAATATTTTAATTTAGAAATAAGTAAATTATGATTAATAGTGTCAAACGCTTTTGAGAAATCTAAAAGTATTAAAATAGTATTCATATTTTTATCAAAAGCCCTAAAAATTTCATCAGTTACATTAGTCAAAACTATCGATGTACCAGAACCTTTCAAACACCCACACTGCATAGAAGGAATAATATTTTTATTACAAAAATCATACATTTGATTATGTAAAATTTTTTTAAATATTTTACAGAGAGTAGCGAGAATACTGATTACTCGTATATCATTAAAACTAGTCGGATTTGTAACTTTAGGTAAAGGTTTTCCAATTGATATCTTCCACTGGTCCGGAAAGTAGCTGATCTCAATGGAACAATTTATAATATGTAATATGAATTTGTTAATAAACGCACTGCAGTATCTTTGCATAAGAGAAGAAATTTCATCAAATCCAGTCGCATTACTTTTTATGGAATTTAAAACTTTATTTATATCCGACTGAGTTGCTAGATGAAATGAAAACTGATGATTATTATTAAAAGTGTTGATCCCATAGAAATTCACCCTTTCCGTACAAGTGGCTGTATTTAATATAAACGAGGCAAAACAATTATTGATATCATTGGCATCAGATAGATTATTTGGAATAAAGTTATTTTTATTTGAACAAATATTAAAGTTTCGTAGTGCAGACCACATTTTTTTAGAATTATTTTCTCTACATAAGGAGTCGAAATATATTTTTTTGTCCCTTCTGCAGCTAATGTAAAATTTCTTAGGTATTTG
Source organism: Kuschelorhynchus macadamiae (assembly GCA_030620095.1). Classification (NCBI taxonomy): domain Eukaryota; kingdom Metazoa; phylum Arthropoda; class Insecta; order Coleoptera; family Curculionidae; genus Kuschelorhynchus; species Kuschelorhynchus macadamiae. Next base: position 15,373 of record JAUTXW010002590.1, read on the forward strand.
TAATGAATCCAATCTTAATTGCGCTTTGTTCTCTTATATGTTTGAAAGGCGCTATTCCTTTGTTTCATGAACACTTTTAAGTTTGTTGTCAGTCACGGTGCTCTCGGCTTAGTAATCCTGGATTCACGTATAGGGGCATGGATGTTCGAGTCGAACTTTAATTAAATCTTCTCTGATTTGTGATCGAATATCGTCGCAACAAAAACGCACAAGTACTGCAGGAGATTGGTCACCTTATATTCTAGAAGCCACTCGATCGCATTTTTTTATATCATGGTTCTGTATACCCAATTTCTGTGCTTTAGTAAATAAATTAATATAAATTTTGATCGGAGGTATTCGCCGCTTTCGATCCCCATATTACAGATGCGTACGTTTAGATTGCGTATAGACTGTTCTAGACGTCAAGACTACTACTTACTGCTTATTTTCTTTCTACAAACCGTTGAATTGACGCAGTATCCCATTGTTGGGCGTGCAACTTTTGCTCAAACTGATTTTTAATCATGTTTGCCATTTTATCAACTACTTATTGAAAAAATATATCATTAAAAGTAATAATAATAGTAGATTTAATCTCACGCAAATCTGCTGTTGATTGATCCATTTTGGCGGGATTCGTTGTTTTCAATAAAATACAATTATACAAAAATTACACCGAAATAGTCCACAAAACACCACCTGAACATCAAAGAAGCACAACTTCTGTAAACGTTGATATATAAATACACAGTATATATTCATTTTGTGATGATTTATATAAGGAAATTTACAGAACAAATGAAACTGAACTGGTACTACTCGCGCGCCGTCTGTATATCTTATTTAAATATAAATGATAGGTACCCTTCCAAAATTTTCTAAAATTAATACTCCTAGAACAAACTCAGTGCCGAAGCCGTATTGGTCTCGACCCACACTGGCACTATTATAGTAAAAATATTGTGTATTTTTTGGTTCCTATGAAAGCAATTTTACAATCTTCAATCTTAGTAATGTACAATAATACGAAAAATAATATTACCTGGTACTAAATTTACATTATCTGATTCGGTTTCGATTTGAGTACTATTTATACTACTACACTATATGTCGTTAATGTAGGCTGTTTACATTCCTAAAAAACTCTGTAAGCATGATCACTTCGAGGTAAAATGTTTAATATTTCGTCAAAACTCCCAAAATTTATATAATTACACTTTCCACTAGTAAACAGCAATCTAATTATTTTAAAGAAGCACCACTTTTCTACTTTTTTCAGCAAAGCATTATAACTGTTGTGAATTTCCTGAAATGGAATAATTTTAATGGATTCGCGAAATTGGTCTTTTTAAACGAGGTGGTTCACATATTCTTTCTTCTTTAAATATCCTTTAAAAACATGCAACACCAGTATTACTTTTACAATTTAGTATACAGGGCTTGCAGTAGGAAACTCCTTTTTCCGAGATTACGGAGTTACTAGGTAAAAAGTTTTTTATTTACTATAATATACATGGCGTGAAAAAACAAATAACTTAAGAAATAAAAATGGGAAACTAATATTTTTGAAATAATAAATTATTTGAATAATAAATTACAAAAGAGAAATTTAAAATTGGGTAGGTAAATTATTCAAAAATGGTAGCACCTACTTCTGCATACTTTTCTACTTTTTCAGTAAAGGTCTTGTAACTATTACGAATTTCCTGATAGGAAGTTTTGAATTATTTCGCGAATTTGGTCTTTCAAAACATCTAAGTGATTATTGAGGGTATGCGCATAAACTTTGTGCTTTAAATATCCCCAAAATTACAAAACTCTTACTCTGATATCAGGCCAAGGAGTTGGGCCGTATCGACCGATCCAACTTTCAGGAAAATATTTCCAGGACGAAATTACGATTTTGAAGAAATAATATAATATATATATATGATAGATGTTGTCCACCGAACCATAAACAAAAATCTAACCTTTGGCCCTATTGTCTTCTTCCAGTGTATGTACAAATGTATGCAAAGATGTGAATTTAATGTGCACACTGTCAAAGAGAGTTACTGATTCAGAAAGTTAATTATAGAGGTATCAGAGGTAAACAAAGAGGTTTATATTCAAAATCGTATTTTATTGAATAATATTAACAATAATATTATTTAATATTAATAATAATATGCCTATTATATTAAACAAACCATAATATTTTTAGAAGTAAGGTTGCTTTATAATAAATTTATGATATGATAACTCTTTACAAGGTTCTAGGGTAAGCAGATGTTTTTAAAAGGAATAACTTTTTATGCTTACTCTACAAACAAAAATATCCACCTCTTCCGAACTTAATCAGGAAGTGTTAGAATAATTAACACTTACTTCCATCAGCTTGATCTAAATATCTATCTTGAAATTCTAACACTTCACCAAAAAGGTTTTATGATCCAATAATATGGATTTGTGAAAGAAATTGCTAAAGAATGATAATTAGATATTTTCTTGAACGTTGAATGAGGTGATACCCTTGCAATAAATGACAGACAGGATCCTGATATTACGATGAAAGATTTTTATTTTGGCGGATATTTAAAGAAGAAAGTGTATCCCCTTGTTTAAAAAGACCGAATTCTTGAAACCACCGAAATTATTCCAATTCAGAACATTCACAAACTTGTGAATTTTCTGAATTGGAAATATATATAATTTATTAAAAAAAGTAGAGAAGTGCGAAAAAGTAGGTGGTGCTACTTTAAAATAATGTAATTACCCAAATTTTTGGTTCTTTTGATAATTCATTAATTAGATAATTCAATATTTCAAAAATGTAAGTTTCTCATTTCTATTATTTAAACTATTTTTTGCACCCTCTGTATTATATTAAATAACTAATACTGTTTTTAAGTTTTTGAAAGTATCCAATTTAAAAAAAAGTCTCTCACCGACATTTTTTAAACTATGAACTCTCCTGCGCTTCCAATATAATAAGTTGCAAAAGTAATACTTATTTGCGTATTTTAGCAGGGGTTTTTATAAAAAGTAACTTTTTATCTTAAAACCATAAACATAAAAGTTCTTGCTCTTCGGATGTCCATCCGTGGACAAACTCTATGAACGCTGTTAATTTCGAGATAAAAATCGCTGCTTTAATTCATGTAGATATCCAGTTTCTTCACAGGAATAGAATTATTAAACTGGAACAATGTGTTTTAAATTAAAAGTTTGTTTGTTCCTGAACTAAAAACAAAATACGAATTGATAGAAAGCAGCCAGGGGATAGACTAATTTATTTCTATTCAGTGGTTGCACTCTCCCCAGGTGTTTTGCGCTAATGCATTTTCAATCGCTTTTTTTCAGAGTAAATATAGAGTATTGCGTTGTATCCCACGTGAACTAGTCCTAAACGGAATGCAATAAACTGTAACTGTGATTGATTGTGGTAGAATGTCCTTTTATAATTCACACTTAAATGAGACTCGGATTTAATTTTAAATTATATTGTAAGTTACACCGGTATGAAAACTTACAATAAAATTAACTAACATCGGTAAGATTAAAGTTTTTGAAATGATAATATTTCTAAGCAAAATTTACCACATGAAATAAATGCTGTGTCCTGATAGTTCCAGGAAATATACGAAAAATATTTTAACTCGTTTTTCGTGCTTCAAATGAAAAAAAGGTTATAGGCAAAAGTCGTAAATAAATTAGGATATAGAACTCGCCGGAGTGGATTCTTGATTATTTTCAGTGATAGAAAAAAAGATGGGGGTTTTACAAAATTCAAAAATTAATAATAAAAACTGTGTAGGGCCAAAGACTTCCAAAGAGACAGTTTTTTTTCTCCCGTCAGGCGGTTTGGAGCTAATATGCAGCTTGAATATCTTACTATTTAGCACGGTGTTGCAAAACGGGATTTAGGTTTATAGGATGCCGAAGATCTACTCGGAGACCGCCACGGGGTGGCAACTATGGCTGCGGAAACCGCTCCATGGATCCCATGTCTACTTCCAAAAAGTCTAGGTCTTTTTAGGTGGTCTTTTATTTTCCATTTGTTAGATTTTGATAGGACCAATGACGCATTAAGCTTCGTATAGACAGTCCATCAGTCAGTCTTATAAATTCACCACATTAATCGCTCCAGTCACCGTTTATTTACATATTTAGCTTGCGTGCAGCAATATTTGACACGGTTTGAAAGTAGTAAATTACTAATATATTAATTAGAAAATTCCATATACTGAATTTTTATACGACGCGTTTCGCTAACACTGTAGCTTCGTCTAATTACGTACTAATTTTAAAAAGAATTCAATATTTGGTATTAACAATGTCTGCCTAGCCTACGGTCTCTTATCTAAATTTACAAAAGCTGGGTTTTTTAAACCTCCCTAAACTCTAGTAATAATATTTGGAATTTCAGAAAACGTTGAGTAAATGAAAATTGTTCTATTTGGTAAGTAACAAATTTGTATTTTTTAGGTGTTTTATTTTTTATCATTAATAGTTTTGCCCCTTAACGGGTTATTTTTCATTTTTCTGCTATTGAAACTGAAATAAAAAATAACAAGTTAAGGCATAAAAATATTAATAAAAAAATACCCTAATTGTAGAGATGATAATAAATGTTTTAAAACCATAATATACGGAGGAAAGCTCTCTATTAGTTGAAAAGAGGCAAAATATACATTGGACTGACGGGTAGAACCTTTAAAAAGCGGATAAACCAACATAAACGCAGTTTTATTCACAATAAACATGACTCAACATCAACGAGCCATATTATCAGGGAGGTTTATGTGTTTAATGACGATAATATCAATACTTCATGTAGAGAATAAAGCCCCTAAATTAAATTTATTGGAAAGTTTAGAAATACACGGCTTAAAAGATACAAATTTATTACTTAACGACCAAACAGATACCCAGCTTTTTTACCTTAGAATAATTAGGTTATAACATTTTAATAAGGGATCGTAGGCTAGACAGACAGTGGTAATACCAAATGTAGAACTCTTTTTAAAATTAGCACGTAGTTTACACCAGACGAAGCTACAGTGTTGGCGAAACGCGTCGTGTAAATATTCATTATATGGATATTTCTAATTAATTACATTAGAATTTTAATTCTTGTAATGGAATTCTATCAAGTAACAGCCATTAACTTCCAATATTCGAAATAAAAATATAAAACGAAACTATGTTTTAGGAGGCCGCCGCGATATGAGTTGAGCTTCGAGATGGTTATTTTAAGTGTGTAAAACGGAAGAACAAAAACGATTACACCGGAACCTGGAAATTCTACTAAAAGAAGGCATTTTGGAAATTTGTAGTGGGGTAATGTGTTTTCCATTTTCTTGTTGGAACGTCTATTTGGAGTACAATCAGCTTTTGATAACAAATTTGTAAATATTAAAAAGAACTCCGGGCTTCATTTGGCATAAATCTTGTTAATTTAAGTTTGAGATACTTTAATATGTGTTAATATAAGACACGTATCCATTAATTATAGTATATTATTTATATTATTATTATTATAAACCAGGGGTTATACCTTGAAGAAAAATAAACGATATCTTCAAAAATTACAAACTGGACATATGGATATAAAACTATACGCTAGATGTACCATGAGATAGCATTTATTACAATTTCAAACAAAATTGAAAAATCTAGAATGTTTGTTTTAGTTTTAGTTAACATATAAAATATCTTTTGTGTGACAGGCAATATTATTCGAAAAAAAAACCTTTTTGTGCTAAGGTTAATATCACAGAAGTTTTCCATATGACAAGAGGGTATCTAAAAAATATATTGGGGGATTCGTTGGAGTAAAAGCTTTAAAAAACAGTGAAAGATTTTGATTTTAGTAAATAAAATATAACGACTGTTAGTTTAAAAAAAAAACAGATTACAGTAATAGACAGATATGTATAATCTGGGTTACTAGCATTGTTATCTTAAGTTTCATATAAAACAGGACGCGACATGTTCCAATATCGTTAAATTATGCCGACGTTCCAGTATATCTCTTACCACTGAAGCTGTTTGCATAACGAAGTTATAAATCATTTCGCGTTACCCAAAACAGTTTTCCCAAGTGGATACAGAATATAGTTAAAAAGCAACTGCTATTGTTTTGCATACGCTCAGATTTTCCACCTCCGTTTAAGGGCAAAATAAACTAGCTAACGGTTGAATGAATAGCTGGTGGCTGGAGATTATAATGTTAAAACATCTTTAATAAACATATATATCATATTATACAAAAAAAACACCGGGGTGATATTAATAGCTTCTTTGATGTTAATAAATGGTATATGGGTACATATGATCAAGCTGGCTTAAACCAATATTTGTTAAAGTGTGACAGTATATTTATTTATGTAGGAGGAATTTTCTTATTCTGAATCTAAAATATCTTCTTTTGCCGTTAAAATAAAATACGAGTTGTAATTCACCATCGAAATATCTTTTTTTCCTCGCCTGAAGCCTGATATTGTTGACTTACGTTTGTTCTAGAATGATAGACAGGGTTTGCAACAAACAGATATATAAGCTAAAGTCTTAAACCATGTTTTTTTCTAATCATTTCATATGTAGGTTGTTCCACAAGCATTTTCAGAAACAATTTAATGTCTTTGTTTTTCGTCAAATCTTTGTTAATATAGTTAATATCTCCCTTTGAGTAAATTCTAAAGATCTTCATTCTGAATCTAAATCACTGTTTTATCATTAATAAAAATCACCGCATTATTAAACATGCTAGGATACCTATCTGAGATGAGCTCTATGAATCACAGTCAGGTGAAAAAGCTGATCATTCCAATTTATGGAACTATAGGTCCTTAGACGACTGTTACTAATATATACTATATATGTAGCTTGGCTTAATTTTAGAGTAGTAAATAATGTTAGCAACCCCTTGGTTTGCCAACAGGTTCAGTAAAGAGATTTTTTTTTATACCCGCTATATAAGCGACTAATGACTAATGGATTCATACCAAACTAGTTAAGGACTATTTCTCGAGAAGCCACTGCTCGCGGTTCTCGGTATTGAAGTTGATATTAACAGAGACACAGGGAGTCAAAATAATTTTTTAAATTTTAATTATCTCGCATAAGTTTGCTAGTTTTCAAGGTATCGCTAAGAAAGTTGGAATTTCAGGGTTTCTTGGGAAGAGAAATTTAAATATGCGGACAATTTTAACGAAGCTCCTAACTACGTGCGGTCACGTTTATCGGTTAAGAACCTCGTAACTTCTTTGCGCCTACTGTAAACAATTTTTAATTTAAAAAACGATATTCTTCGTATTTTCTTAAGAACAAATGCCTACCTTGTTAAAGTCGTTAAAGTTACCTGTCTTCGGGATATTTGCTGCATTATTGTTCCTTTCAAAATTATTTTATTGCATAATTTCTAAAGTATTGTTAAAAAAATTATAATTTACAACACGTTTGGAATGCCATATATTACAACGACATGTTCTGCTCACATACAATTTGAGTCCCGTTTTACGCTCGTTATCAAAATTTGGTTCACATTAGTTAATAATATGTATAATGTAAAACATTAATTGTTTAGATAATAATTTCCCCAAACGTTAAGTTTTTTTTCGTCTTCCAATAGGTAGCTTGTTTTCTATTGCATCTTCTCTTTCTATTGAGTGTATTGTCCTCGTTCCCACCTGAAAATAAATAAAAATGATAACTTTTTAAATAAAAGCACCTTTTATTGCGTTATTGTATTGCTACGTAATACAATAAAGGACAACAAGGACTTTTTGCCAATGATATTAGTGGTCTGCTATTCGCTAATTGTCTCGCATATTGCAAAAATGTGTCGTTACCTCACAATCGTCTCCTTTCTGGATTTCTTAGGATATTCATCTTTGCAGCCATAAGTATTATTCCACCTCTTTTAGATTGTTGTTGTTTGTTACCACTGAAAACAAGGGTTAATAAGTATAAAAACATTTAGACTGGGCAACGTCAATATGTCTCTAAACTGCGAAAAATAAATACTCCACTTATTTTGTTGATATCTACTAGTGCTCTATGGCGTCTTATGCATTTAATCGAAATTTTTGCTAAATAGGAACTGCTCTTCCCCAAACTTGTTTTTTGAATATACATGAATATCATAGAGGTGGGCAATCCTGAATTTTTGCATCGCACGGCACAGGAAGTCGTATTGTTTTGTTAAAACATTTTTGACAATTTTTTAAAATAAAAATCAAGTGTGATAACTTCTATTGATCCAATCGAAACAAAAAAAGCAATTTCTGATTTGTTAAATTTTCAAATAAAACTGGGGTGGTTTCGGAAATCTATGTTCAATACATGGCCTATACAACAGCCAAAACCGCACAACATAAAATGTTTCCAGTTTTCTTCTGAATTTGTCACTTATGATAAGATACTTATAGTGCTAAATAATCTTTTTAAAATATCACTAAAAATTATTTATTGAATACGAAATTCGATTTATGAGATTAAATAAATTAAATATAATTCAAATTACAATTTTGTCAATTTTTTTTGTTTAAGGCATTTAAATAGTAATTTAGGGAATTAAAACTAAATATTGGGAAAAAAAGCGTTTGTTTTAGCACGAAAATTAAATAATTTCAAAAGCGTATTAAAAATACTGAAAAGAAATCTTATTTTGTATTTAAACCCATAATAATAATCTTTTAAGAAATATAATAGTTAAAAAATAAGATTAAATGAACTATTGTAATACTTTTTTTTAGAATAAGATTTTGTAATAATTTAGTCTTCCTGTTAAGTATAACGCTTTTTTCTCTACATTTATTCATAAAACTAAACAATATATAAACCAAATTTTGACAAAAAAAATATTGATTTTTTTAAAAATATTGGTTAAAATAGAATTTCTTATTTAACCCTACATTTCTTATCAAGACTTTCATTTAAAGCAATATTGCCAATGTGCACAAAAACGCAAATTAATTATTCTAAAACTAAATTGCAGTTTTTAGCCGTTCTAATAGACACAAAGGAATAAAATTTGGTGTACTTATTAGGGATCATTGAAAGTATATTTTTACAAGTTTTTATCATAATTTATTAAACACAGGAAAAAGTATGCGGCAGTTGGGTAATACCTAATATCCTGCGGTTTTTATTGATTATTGGGCTATGAATTGGAAAAGATGTCTGAAACCAGCGCAGCTTTATTAGAAGCAAAAAAATACTTTTTTGTTTGATCGGATTAACAAAAACCGTTACACTCATGCTTTTGATAAAAGAAAATTGCCAAAAACGCCATTTTCTACAAAAGTAAAAAACAACCAAAATATTTAACAAAAGAAAAACCGAGGGGGAGAAAAGTTTTTTTCCGGAGATTGTCTCCTTGTGAACCTTTTGTGGTTTTCATACTTGTCTACTCTCTGCCTGGTGTGCACATCTCTTATTGTTTCGTCCGTGGAGATTAAAAAATATTTTAACACTATTAGGTAAAAAATTTAATTACCTACTATAAATAGTTTGTTCTAACAACTTCTTTGGGCCAGTCTGTAAGCATGTTTAGAGCTTATTATTGTTATAATTTAATGTATTAGCTAAATTTGTAAACAAAAAGTAGAGAAAAGGTACCCGAGAAGTTTTAAATGCTAGATACTGTATATATTTTGTACTCACTAAAAAAATTACTCGTTAATATGTCTTTCGAACATCTCTAAAATATGTATTATACATATAACATAACAAAATTGTATTATATCATATTCATTTATACCTAGTTCAATACCGGATTTATAGCTAAACGGAGTGGGAACAACGAATTTATTTAAAATATGAAAATAATGAATGTGATTTCCTATTGTTTTTAAAAAGTATTCACTTTTGTTCTTTATTTATGCCAGACGAATAAGCCTAAACGGGGACACATCATGCTTGAGTCCTAGAGCAGCAACGATAAATTTTCTGTCTTCTTTAGGGAATGCTTCAGACCACTCTTTGTAATGAAATAAAAATTAGGTTTAAACGTAGATATAATGTATATGCTGTTTCAGTAATTTGTTTATCTCTGATATACCGAACAAAGGAGAATAAACATATTTTTTTATTGATGGAGTTGAATAATTTGTAACCATATATTTTCCTTTAATTTAAATACAATGCGCTTATTTTTTAAATAAAATATGTTAGATATTATTGTCTAAATATTTTTTTTTATAGAAAACGGATAGATTTTTAACAATATGTCAAATTAGCGTCTTACCAAAAGAATCCAAAGAATATATACAGTAAATTTTACATATATATTAAAAATGAGTTTATGATCTTTTTTCCACACAAATGATATTATTATGTATGTTTTCTACAACATAAAAATATATGAAACGAAAATGTATTTTAATTAAAGTTAAAGAATGACAGAAAACAAATTCCAAAACACATATCGTATCAGCTAGAATGAAAAATTATCTCAAACAACATCCCAACCAATTACAGTGGATAAAAATCTGGTTCAAACGTGAGAGTTATAAGTGATCCACAAAGGAAAATTTGCGGAATAAGAGAATTTCTTGTTGTGGTTATTAGACGGTCGATTCCCTTTCTTTTACTAAGCATCCCTAGGTTTGGTCTCACCGTAATTAAAACGAAAAAATGGGGAACATAAATGAAAAACCCGAGGTAAATATTAAGCTGGATATCAACATAATTCTTATTTTTGCAGGTCAGAATTCTGGTACATCTTAATTTAGTTTAAAAAAATACCAAAGTCTATTCGTATATGGTATTTATTAAAAATGATTGTTTAGTGTACAATACAGCAAATATTGTTTAAAAAAATGTTGGAAAGTGTGAGAAATCACGCTTTTTGCGATGTCTCAAATTGGAATTACAATCCGACGTTTCACCTTTGATTGCACATGGTATCTTCAGGAATCTTTATTTACAAAATGAATTCGGAAACCTTCGGACCGCCTTTTATACTCGGCTATTGTTCTCACCAAAGCGAGAGCCGGTGATAAAGTCGGTTTCCAGTATGAGGTAAATCTTTATTACAAGTTTTTAAATGTTTGAGTATTTAAATAAATTTTTCGAAAACAGAATATTGGAACTCACGCTAGAATACTGATTTCGCTTACATTTATTATATGTCTAAATATATATAACTAATACTAGGCTGGTATTCAGCTACAGAAGATGGAATAATTTCTTTTCTTTTTATATAATTAATTTCTTTTAAGTATATGCTTTATATTCTCTGAGTCTAGAATCTATTGAGAGTCCTTTGCCTCCCTCATACGAACCTGTATAGAAGCAATAAATGTTATATATTCCTTCTGTTTAAATAGATCTTAACGGACCTTAAGTCATTATATATTCCTTCTGTTTAAATAGATCTTAACGGACCTTAAGTCCTCTAAAAATATCCACTGTGTATAGAGGGGGCAAACTACCTGACGGGATTTGTTATCACGCTTCTATCGCATGGTTTAACTCTTAACTCTTCTAAATAAACTCGTTATATCACCATTTTATTAGCCATTCCATCTTAGAGCTTCAGTCGGTTTTATTATGTCCGATTGTAAAAAACCCTGATCAGAAATATTTATTTGAAGCTTTTCGTTACCATCTAATTTGTACTTAGTCCATTTACATTTAAAGCTCTTTCGATTTTTAATCAATTTTTTTTAATTATCGAAAACACAGCGACTAAGAGCGACTGAATATTACTATGAAGATATTCCGCGTTCAGTTAGATGAAATAATAATTCAATCGGCGGCAAGAGGGTGATAAAGATCCACCGCCCACCGTCGGGAGGTGGTGTTCTCCTCTTTATACATGACAATCGAACAATCTTTAATACACGTTCCAAAATTTCCAAAAGTGTTTATATATAAATTGACTAGTTCCTGTAAAAAAGTGTATCTAGGGGGAATAGAATGCGTAAAGTCTATTCAACTTATATAGTATAAATGACGCATTAGAAATAAATGACGAACTGAACACTAGCAAGTCAGTCTCAAAACTCTATTAACAAAAATTTGAATAATTAGTTGTAACTTAAAACAATCCAATTAATAGAGATACTGAGTTCAGTTTACCATCAATCATAGTTGTATCTTAGTATCTCTTAATTTTATTGTAGATTTTGACATGCTAAATCATAATATTCTTCTATCAGTTCTTCATTTCATAACTTTCAGTGATAGTATAACGTAGTTCCTTGTTTGAAAATTCACTGCAAAAACTTTGTGAACTGAATAAAATTACTCGTAAACTTGACTTTCAGAGTTATATTCTTACAAACAAGAAAAGCAGGTAATTAGTAAGTTGACACAATAAAGTTCCCTAGCTTTTTGTAGAAAAACAGTAAGGTAAACTTTGAAATAAATAGATAAAATACGAGTTAGTTAGTAGTCAAAACTCATTTGTAAAAGATAAAACTTGAAAAAAATTGGACTGTGTTGAATTCGATAATTAAACGATGTTAAATAATATATTGCGATATCTAGCTGCACTATTTTATACATTATCAGAGAGCGATGCATTTATCCAATGGCGGGCTATAGTAGTTGGACTGGGTACATGTAACTACCTCTTAGCTATATTCACTGGTATATCTTAAGCCTGCTAATATACAAGTACACTTGTAACTTCTATAAATCTTGCAGCTTTAATTTTAATGCAGACGATACCCAGCTATTTTTCTTCTGACCCACACCAAGTTGTAGACTTGCAAAATTTAATAAACCCCGGTTTTTCAAAACAGCTTAAGAAAACATATTGGTTCTTAATCCTGAAAAATCAACTGTAATTGCATCAGGGTCGAGTTGTTCAAATTATAAGTAATATGCTAACTTTCTCTGATACATGTTAAAGTTTAGAATTAATATTGGAGAGCAAGTTAATTTTTAAACAGTATCTTACATTAAACCTTCATATGGCTTATTGCAATTTAAAACAAAATTACTCAAATAAGTACTAACTTACTTTAAAGACTGAAAAGTGGTTGTGATACTTTTTTGTCTTATCTCAATTTATATATTGGAGTACAGTATTTTTTCCATGCCTTGATGCAAGTAACGGATATCGTGTGCGTAAAACGGTTATGGATAATTTACTGTGTCAAAACACGTATTTAGTGAATTCAAAATTGACTGAATTTATCCAAATTGTTTCGTATGCCATGTTTTAGATTTAAAATTATAAATTGCCAGCTGACGTTCATAATATTAATTTGCGAAGAAGCCAACTTCTCAGAGATTTTAAAAATTCAGCTTGGTAATAAAACTTAACAGTTCTTCGCCAAAGTGCAATATTATATTTGATACAAAAATATAAACGTGACAAAAGGCAACTTGTTTAAATTAATGAGATTATATATTTTATTTCAAAATTATTATACTCGTATTAATTGAAAAACTATTTTAAAAATAAAAAATACATGTTGACTGACTGCTTAGATTAGTGTTTTAAGCAAAAAAAAAAAATAGCAAAAAGTTGATGGTATAATCTATTTTTTTTTTGCTTTAAAACTATTTTGTTTTAGGAGATGCAAATTCCAAAAATTATCGTATGCAAATTAGTCTACAAGTTGAGATTACTTTAGAAAATTATTTTTAAGATATAATACTTATGACTAAAACTCACCTGTCGGACCTTCATTCTCATTACTTTAAATTATACCCAATCGTAATCGAGTGTAAACTTAGTAAACTTATTACCAGTTACCATAATAATATATTAAATTAAAATTAATCAAAGACGATATAGCAAGTGTCTGATAACTAAACTAAAAAGCCATATAAAAATAATGCAGCAATTTCAACTACATAGATCTAGTCTAAACCTTAAATCATTTTAGTGAATTTGGGGGTAAAAAATCTGATAAATTTAATTAAATGCATTCCTCAATTTGTAGGGGCATACATGTGAACATTCTCTAATAACTCTAACTAACTTTCTTATAATTCCTAATTGTTCCAAGAAAATTGGCGCTCAAAGTTTTCAGTGAAATGTTCTTTATAAGAGGAAGTGTTTATCTAATTAAATAACTTATTTAAACAAATAAGAAAATCAACAAGTTTAAAAAATCGGGGCAGATTAGCTATATAAGGGTCCCAAGTCTAAGATTTTCTAATGGCCCCCTTAAAATATGTTGTATTTATATAGCCCTGGCGGCGGCTGAATCCAACCGTTCTGTTAGTACGTTCCAGAAAGCTTTGCCTTCCAAAGGTTGTCGTGGTGGGATTTGTGTACGGGGGATAACTTTTCTCCCTCTGAGACAGCACTAATGACTTATATTGTTAACCAAACTAAAGAATAAAATTATTCTAATAAGTAGCGTAATGTTGTAAAACTGGTCAGCTGCTTGGGTGGAGCGTGCAACCGAAAATGGGTGGTAATTTTTAGAGACATTTTTCGCCTAAGGAATTAGTAGATAAAATCAACTCTAACTTGAAGGTAAATCCTAAATTTTTTTAGTTTCATTGGCCGTCCAAGGTTAGAGTTTAGTGAAAATTTCTGGCCGATCAAATGTTTCGGTCAATGGAAGATCACGCGTTACCTACTAATAGGTTTATTCTTTGATATGTGCAACTCGATTAGTATGAACTGACATGTTTCTAATTTTTCTCAGTCACATACATAGGAGAGAACCAATATTTTAATATATTTTTGAACCACTTCATTTTGCATCGTTCACAATGGTTTAAAATTCCTGTCTATTGAGCATTAAAAAACATATATTAAATTAATATACGTAATAAAAATGAGTTTACGATATGTCAAATTAGAGCTTATTTTTGGCAGATTTTTAATTTTCAAAATAAAAAATACCTATATTAATAAACAAGAAAATCAGTCAATGACTGAATTAGACGAAGTAATATGTATTTCGGTCACTAAGACGTCTAAAAAGTAAGTCATCTTTTTCCTAAAACTTACTGCATTCTTCCCTAGTATCTTTTGAAATGCCGACATTAGGTTATATGACATAAAAAGTGATTTTGCATGTTATAAAAAAATACTAGATAGTAGAAATGTTATAGGTTGAATATTGGATACTTATAATACATACATACCAATCACAGTGAGAAACCAAAAATATGAAAATAAAAAAGTAAAAGATATTTTAGTCATTGGTGAATCAAAATATTGCAGTTAATTGAAATATATTGAATATATAACATAATCACTCGAAAGATGTATTCAGATCTTTAACATTAGTATTTTCTTGAATATTCTCCTAAAAAATACTTCTCTCATTTGACAAAACTTACTGAGCTTACTGATTTTTTATTCGTTCGAGAGGGCCTTAATGAAGGGCTTTTATGTAATGTTTCTTTATTTCCAAAAACAAAAATGAGCTCATAAAAAAAAGAATGAATCGAACATTTTCTGCACTTGTTAGGTAAATGATTATTATCTATTGGATTTCGCAATGATAAATTGTCGAATTTGAATTGGTCCACCCTGTACAGGTTGTTACAAATTTGGAGCTTACCACTGAGATCTTGGAAACCATATGAAATACAAGGAGGCTAAATTGGAGTAAAGTTGCGCATTTATGTGCCTGCCGCTTAGAAACTTTAAACGTTCCGAGAACTTCCTGAAATATCTGGATAAAGCCAAAATTTTGCAAAATCGTTTTTAATTTTTTCCTGGGTTTATATAATTAGATGTTTTGAAATAAATGTCACATCATTGCAGCCACCTTTTTCCCTTTAAAAAATGGTGATCGAAACCAGGTAGCGTTATATCTTAGCAAAATGTGACGGAATAGTGCAGACCACATTATAAAATGCAGCATAATCGGACAGATACTGATCTTTAGCCTGGTGATATTAATTAAATGCATTTTTTCATAAGGATATGAAAACGTTTCGTGATCGTATACCAAGAGATTGCAGTTAATTTGGCACTTTACTGGGTTTCTTATTAGCAATAAAGAGTTACTGCGTTTTTTGTAGTAACGGGTGACGTCTAACTAATGCGATGAGCTTGATATTTTGATACGAATTTTTTTTCTGAAAAAGTGGATTATTCGATGAATAAGGTTAGTTTCGAAGAATCTGACTATATGAACTTAATAATTAACTTAATTAATTAATAAAAGTTAATAATTAGGCACTACTGCTGTACCACCTAATCTCAATTTAAAATCTTGAAAAGAAAGTAAACAGTCTTAAGCTGCTTTAACATTCTCAAAGTGAAAGAAAAACTAAAAGAAAATACTATAGCTATATTTTATCACCCTCACCTGTAAAACGACTTTTTATAACCGTCAGACTAATTTATCAGCTACAGTTAATCAAAATCATATATTTGTTTCTGTTTTAAACCTCTTCCGTGAGCAACCTTTTGATTCAGTAATAGGTATATTATTCACAGATATGTTGGTATATAAATATGTGTGTGAAATAATTAGATATGGAACAAAAATATAAACCTCTTGAAATAAAATATATATTTTCAGTACTTTAAATTATCTAAACTTTTGGCTATTCACCGTGTGTGTGACCAATTTCATTTGAAAGCATAGCTGATCTCTATTCTAGAGGTGTTTTTAATTTAATCCAATGTCACTACAAAGTATTTTAATTTCAAAAAGTTTCAAAACTGCATTTTTAAGCTATTTCTTAAATGGAATGAATTTTTTGCATTTGACCTCTGAAATTCAACAGTAATCGAGTTTTCGTTGCCATGTCAAAGTAGCAAAACGTTTTTATCAAGATTTTGTTACATATTAATATATTATGGAGAATGTGGCAGAACATTTCAAGAACATGTAGGCTACTTGACGAAATGTTTCCCGACAAAGCCCAAATACATAGGAAAACAGTGAGATACGTTTCAACAAATTCTCTCCAGTATGGTTCATTCCGTAAACTACCACAAAGAAGAAAGCCAGTAAGCTATGAAGATAATTTCGCCGCAGTCTTGGGTTTCCTCCATATTCATTATCCAAGGAATTCTACAAGATTACATTGCTATATGTAATAGAAATAAGTTATTTTAAATAAAAATGGATCACTTGAGGTAAATAAAAAATTATTAGTAATTGTTAGGCATACTATATTTGCCATAGTAATATTAATAAGTTATTTTAAATAAAAATTGATTGTTTTGATTTGATTTGAAGAGATGGGGAAGTATAGTATCGGTAAAATCGTCTTAAATGAATTGAGCTACCGAGTTGAAGCAGTTCACAGAGAGGGGTTCATAAAAAGACAGCTCGTATGGTTTTTGGGCAGATTCGGCTGAAGGGAAGGGGTTGAAACGTCTAATACGTACTTTTGTGGGTTTTTAGGTATATAGATTTTAATATTAAACCCTCTTTGATACTTCTGTCCGAAGTAAGGGGTTCGGGTGAAAAGAAAAGTTTTGTAAAATAAATGAATTTCTCTTATTTCCAATGTTTTATTTTTTCATCTAATTTCCTAGAAAATTATATATGAGCAATATATTACTTTACATGCCTCGATAACTTATCGGTATAGATTATTTTTACCTCAACGAATAATAACTCGATACATGCATTGATGCGGATTGTCTATAAACTCTTTCTCAAGGCTACAGCAAACAATAAGCGTAATTCGGTATTCTTTCGCATCTGTACGAGGTTAATTTGTGCCGTTGATATGTTTAACAAACATAATGAGCATTCTTACGAACAAAAAAATAAACTCAGAGTGCGTATTAAAAGTGGTCAAAGGACATAGAGATTTAACGTTTGGTATGGAATTCTAAATTCAACGATATCTGAAACTTTCATTTTTGAAGAAAATTTGACTGGCAAAAGGTACATGGAACAAATCATCAATGGCATATTGGCTACCTTCCTGGATGTGGTTCCGTCGGCAGTCATTAATAGAATTTGATTCTAGCTTATACATATGGTAGGTATATGAAAAATTATCAAACATGTTTGAGAACTGTTGGATGGGGCAAACGGTCTAGCACAGCCAAACAATTTGTACCGTACGTATGCTCCCACTAAAGAAAAGTGTATCAGAACAGGGCGAAATGCTTGCCAAAATATTTCTAAAGCAAGTGTTAGAAAATCCACTCATCGAAAATTCTTAAAACGCATCTGTTTCTGTCTAAAAAAAGGCAGATATTTTTTAATACATTTTTTGAACTAACTGTTTACGTATTGTATATGCATACTTCATTTTTAGTTTAACTTGTATATAATTCTAACTTAGTTTTCAGTTTGACAAAAAAAAAATAGTATTTTAAATGTAAAACCATGGCGAAAACATGGTTACTGGTGTCTGCTTACGATTACTACTACTAAATTATCTCGGCTGAAAAAATGCTTTTTTGAAAAAAACATTTTTGACATTCCGGAAAATAATTCCCGTATTACAGACATCAAATACAAAAAAATACCAATCGATTTAAGAAGTAGCCTAAAAATTCAGCTTTGAGAAAAAATAATTTGTAATCAGATTAGATCAAATATGACAAGTAATACCTCTACCAGGTATTTGAGCTAAGCTTTCAAATAAATATACATTTAAAATGATATCCTAAAGAAAAGGAGAGCATATCTAGGCTAATTTAAATGCAAAATTCCGAGTGCAAGCCATCCTCATTTGTCATTCTTTGATATGTCGTGACAAAAAAGAATAATAAGGTAAATCTAGAATGCCAACCACCTAAATTCTTGAAATTAACGCTAGAAGTTAAGGAACAAATATAATTTGACAAATGGTTTTATTCAGAATCGTTAAAATAGGGCAAATTTATTTTAATATTGTTAATTACTCTACGGTCAATTTAAGGTAGTGGAAACGCCAAATAACGACTGCCGTTTACCGAATGACGCGAAGCAGGATTCGTAATCTTTCTGATTACATCTTTACTTGCCTTTTGTCAATTTTTTGAAACACGAAGAAGAGACTTCTGTGAAGGGTTGACCGGCCACGATGTATTTTGGTTCCGTCAAGCACCAGTCTTAATAAAATACATTTTTTGATGATGTCTTTTTTACAAGCGTATACTTGATGTGTCTTAAAACCTTTTTGTGCTTTTCTGTTTCTGAGTAACGTTTGTCTGAAAATATCCTTAATCGCAGAAATAGGGATTTTTATCAGTTTACTGGTTTCTTACGAAGCACTTCGTTTAAAAAAACTTGTTTTACCAAACTTTCGTATACATTTTTGACTATTTGTTTAGCGAAAAGTGATAAATCTGTTTTCTTGCTATAACCACTCTTTCTATTTTCCCACGAACGCTACATAATTAAAACATATCAAAATAAATACTTGGTGTTGTATGCACATAAAAAGATCTTTCGAAACTAATAGGGTTGCCAGCTAGTAAACATATAGGTAAAAATAGGCTAAATATGATTGCGCTACATATAACAAACTAGATATAAAAATAAGTCTATCGTAACACCTGGCAACCTACAAAATCTTAATAGGGTTATTATTGTTATATTTAAAGGGCAAAAAGGAAGCATCTCAAACTTTGAGATGTACTGTACTATCTTTACCAAAACACATTTTTTTAAATATTTATCCTTTTAGCGACAATTTTTTTATAAGATACGCTATTCGCCTACAACGATACTATTCGCTGATGGTTGCTTTCTAAATAACTGTTCTTTTAATTACTGGCAAAGTTATTATTATTAAATAAATCATCCTACCAAATAAAGTGCTTGCTTTATATAATTTCAAATCTGATTTTGCCTGATAACAAAAAGCCGGAGGGAAACACATTTCCAGTTTTCGAAGCAAAAAAATTCCTCGATGTTTTATTTAGTCATACTCTCTCAGATCTATATGATACGTTCTCTTTATAGCCGCTCATGTGAAATAGATAAGGAACAAAAACCCATAATAAAAAAATCACTGTCTCTGCTACTCGAACATATTGGTTTTCTTTTCATATTAATACACTACACACGCTTGTTGGCAGAATATTAGTAAGCGTGTAATTGATTTAATTTTTTTACGGTTAAAGAAAATAATTAAAATAAATAGGAGGAACATGAACATATTTCATATTTGTTAAAATGGACTGTAAAAACCTTAAACCTAAGTACTCCTGCTGATATTATAGAACGGTAGTATTGCTTTAGACAAGTATACATGGCATAGTAAAAACGTGTGTAAAATATTCTCAATTTATTATCTTCTCTCAAAGTGGAGATATGAGCAAAAGAGTTGACACAGTTATTCTCTTATTTAAATATGTTAAATGTAGCTTAGTCGGCCGGTAATTTGAACAAACTATGTTTTAGCGCTGTACAGGTATTTTAAGTTATTTTATAATCTTATCATTATACCAATCCATCCCTATCATCTCTGCTGCTGGAACCACTAGCACGCCAAACCTTTGAAACTGAATTACTCGGAAGTATCAATGACTTATTCAATTTGTACCGTAAACGTACTATTTTTTCTAGACCGCATGCATACTATGTATATTGTTTTGCATCAGGAATCCATTACGATCGCAGGCTGAATTCCTGCCACAGGTTGGCAAATATGGTACATGAAGATCACTAGTTCAAAGGGAAGATTTTATGCACTGTTGCGGTCACATTTAATAGTAACGGCATCTTTAGCCCTCACAACTTACAATACTGGACGGCCAGCAATTCTTGCTGGATGCGGGAACACGAATATCAAGATATCTAATGGATCAGAATATGGTGTGGAATCAATGATAGAACATTCTTAGGTCTTTTCATTGTTAACGCATTGAAATAATTATAGAGGCAAATCAAATAATATCTAGTTGCAATATAAACAACTCAGGATTAACTAATATTATGGACAGAAAATCGCGGTAACAATTTTGAATCTTTGGAAATGTGTTAAAAATTAATCAGAAACTTGTATTTATCGGCTTACTAAATTTTTATTCTCAATAGGAATTGTTATCATTTAAATAGCAAATAATATTTAAAACATTTTTCATTAATTTTGTTATTTAAGTTTTTTCTATATTTTAGTTTCAGGGTTTAAATTTTTCTTATATATTTTTGAAAGTTTCTCTATGAAAATTAATATTGGCAAATTTGTTTAATTTTTTTATATTTGTGGCTTCAGTGTGCGGAAGCTATATTAAATATATACACGCATATTAAATTTTGGTTAATTCAAGGGAAAATTAAACATTATACTAACATTCTTAAAAAATATAATGTATTCGTTATCGTTCCATAGTTACTTTTATTTAACGCTCAGATACTACACTTCTACTATTGTTTTCTCATCCAGCTAAAACCCAAACCGCTAAATGTGAGTTAAACGCTGTTTAAGCCCAATAAAAGCTTTTTTAGTTCTTTTTCAATATCGAGTTCTTTTAAGGAGTGGACGATGCCAAAAATACCTAACACAAAGAACTAAACAATAAGGTAATAATTTAAGAGTCTCTGGTTCAACGGTGTTATGGTCTCCTGGTACTCAATTTAACACGACGTGTATAAAAATCTATGCTGTACTTTTCCGAGATTTAATCATTAATAACTTCGTTATTTTAAATAAATTTTCCGCCATATTTTTACATCTTATAAAGTATATTTAATTTCTTATTAGACAATATTAGGGTTTCCTTCACATAAATGCCATAGTTTTTAGTAATTTGTGTTTTTATTAGTAAATGTTCTGGTACCAAATAACAAATTATTTACATCATTATTATTAATAAGCTCAACTTTTATGCAATGCCTTAGTACCACGAGTTGTAGTCATTCCGCAAATAAGGATTTTTCACACTTCAGACACAATTTTCAAATAATTATCGGCAGCTATATCAGAGCTTCTCCAAGTTTTCGTAATTAAGTTCTTAAAATATTGAAAAGCCTTTTAATGGTAATAACAAATAATATTTATTTATTAGCAAAAAAAAATTCAGATTAGAAATATATAGAAAATGAAATTTTTACGATTATATAGCCTAATTAAAAATGAATATACATTCAAAATAGCTTAAACTTAGAATGGCTGTGATTTCGAACACTAATCTCACTTAAATAAATATCCCTTCTGTAGCTATGTTTTATTTTACTAAAAAAAACCTAATTTCAGAACAGAATCTCATATGCAATACGCTGAGAATTGCAGTACACTCTCAGAAATTCTTGCCTTATCAATTTACTTACATACATTTATAGAGAGATGAAACTGAAAATACCTATGTTCTCATTTTACTCCTAGAAATCAATATTTTACACAAATATTCACAATAAATGTCCTCGTTTTTAGATTTTTTGGTATTATATTAAAAATTCTTTTGCCAATGTAGTAAAGTCTTCGCTGTTTTTGGTAGTCTGTATTCTAGGCAATGTAACATTATCATTTTGAATCACTATTCAATTCACAATTTTTAACAAAAAATTGTTCTCATGGAAATTATGGAACGAAATTAAACATAATTTAGTTTAATTTTCTGAACAACTTCTAGAGCCCGCTGCTCATTATTCGTTGATTTTTCTATTCGTTCATTCGTTTGCATCATGTGGAAGTTCCGATTTATCCGTTCGACTCGTTGCATGGCGATTATCTCTTTTGGACGGATAAGTAAGTAAACTTTGACCTCGGCGAACCATTCGTCCAAATCAAATCTTTTGTTTTTTTGTGTATTTTCAAACATTGAAACGCATGAAATCCTTGCGAATGTAAGCCCTTTACTCACTATTCGTTGATTTGTTCATTCGTCCGCATAGTGTGGAGGGTCTTTTTCATCCTTTCGATTCGCTGCGCGGCAAAAAGGTTTATTGGGCGAATCATGTAGGCTTTGACGTCGGTGAATCATTCGCCTAAACCTAATCTTTTGTTTTTTGTGTATTTTGAAATATTGAAACGCATGAAATCCATACGAACCAATTGAAAAGAATTGATGAATAGTGTGGTTGAAATATTCCTCAATTCGTTGATTCGCCAATTCATTCATTTATATAAATTGACGAATCGAATGTATGCAGATGAATGAACAAATCGACGAATAGTGAATAGCAAGCTTTAAAAAAACATTGATGAATTTGCCAATCCAGTGATTCGTCAATTCGTTCATTCATATGAAATGATGAATCCAGTTAACGAATCGAACCGATGAACTGAACCGGATAGTGAGCAGCTTAAGTGTTTTGATATGCTCCCAGCATACAATAACACCGTAAAGCAGGTAAGACTGCATAAGCGCAAAATAGACAGATTTTTGGATTTTCGGTGCCTAGTAGCAGTTTAATTTTTTTAAATAAATAAGTACAGTAATGATCTTTTTTTCCTCTTAACCTTTATATGTAGGACTTACACATTTAAACAACAACTTAAGATTATAGTATATACTTATTTCTAAATATTTTGTGTGTTCCACCATGTTTCATGTTGTTTGATAAAGAAATACATATTGTTGTATTAAAATAACCGCTAATAAGTTTTGATCGAACCAATGAGCATACAAATGATTGTGCGGGACATTCTAGTGCAAGTAGTTCAATAATATTTGCTATAAGTAAACATAAGTTCCAATATTATACGCTGGTCTACCATAAACACACTCTCTTCTTTCGTTTTAAATGCCATCAAGTTCAACCATTTGTTCCCTTTGTTGAAGATAGGCGTGAGTATGCAAGTTAGACAAAAGCCTCCGATGACATACAGTATCGAAAGCATTTGCAAATCAACAAATACTGCAAGGCACAAATTTCGAGCATCCAGGCTCGAATTTATTTCATCTACTATAAGAGCTATAGCATCACCTGTTGACCTATTTTTCGAGAAACCAAACTTTGTTTTTGCTAATAAAGTGTTCCTTTCAAAAAGGCTTGCAAGTCTAGTATATAGAGCTTTTTCAAAAACTGCATATATTTTAAATTAAATTAGTCTATATTTGTCATTTTTTTTTACATAAAAATTCATCAATTGTGCTATATGTGTTAAACATATCAACTCTTTGCTTCTTGTTGCTCTCAATTACATTGTCGGAATAGCGCATTTCGTGTCACGTTGTGACTTTTTTGTATTCTTTGCTTAAAGCTAAAAGACGATGTTAAACAATCTGTTTAAAATATTACCCCTAATATAGATGATTCTATACAAATAAGAATTAGACCAAGCTTCTCCTCAAGTTTCAATAAAATACATTGTTCAAAATGTATGGCACCATGTTCTCCCATGTCACGGAATAAATACCTTAGAATGAAAATGCATTTTTTGCAAAGATCAAGAAAAATAGAAACACAATAAACTGGTTGTCTTGTTAGGCAAAGTCAGAGGACCTCTTTATCCTAAAAACATATTAGGAGCAATACTGGATCGGCTTTTGGCCTCAAATCAATGTGAAAAATAATGGAAGTATCTGCACTCTTTCGAGCTTTGCTAGAAAACGTGAAAGGAATTCCAACACTCTATTTTCTCGAGATGAAGTAGGCAGATTTTCACGAGATCAAATAGGCAGCATATAAAATTAAAGCAAAATTCCTCTCGAGAAACGTATTTCATTAAGAGAAGCTGTTGGAACGCTTTTCTGTTTGGAGGGCAGGGTTTTAAAAAATGTGGGTGTACACCAAGTCAAGCTCATTGCCGAGCAAATAAATGTGTTTTCTTTAGAACACACATGAAATATACTAGCAAGTGCTACTTAACTATTTTGCTACTTATTATTAAGTAACGTGCCTCACTAAACTGCATAGTTCTATTAATATGTTTTGTATTGAAAACAAACCCTGGGATTTTAATCTAATTATTTTCCTAAAATAAGATCAAGCGATTTATAGAACGCCTAACTGATTGTTATGCGATAAGACTTGAAAATTACAGGCGTTTTATAAAATATCGTATTATAAAAGTACATAATTTTATAATCAATTTTCAATTCATCTAGTCGTTTAGAAAAAGCCTAGGTGTTTTAAAAAAAGACTGTTTTGACAATAGGCCTGCTACATATAAGTAGTAATCATAATAATTATATTAACAATAATAGAGTAAACGGTAGAACTGGGTTTTCAACACCAATCAAAGACAGTTCTATCGGGATATCAATAAAACCAATACTGAGAAGATGCTGTCGACGAAAGAGCATTTGACCAAACATCTGGGAAAAACGAAAATAGCATAATACTACAAATGGAATTTGACTCTATCACCAAGGAGGAAGTTAGTAGCTTTAGTAAGGGAACGAGCAACTGGAAGTCGGCAGGAGTTAACCATATTCACAATTTCTGGTATAAGAAATTAAGGGTCCTCCACGAAGCTATAGCCGGTCATTTTAGCAAAATAATGAATCATCCTGAGACAACCCCCGCATTTCTAATGCCAGGCACTACAACTATGCTACCCAAAAGCAATAGGACAGAAGACCCGTCCCAGTTTAGGCCCATCACCTGTTTGCCCACCATGTACAAAATCCTAACAGAATGCATTGCAACTTGTATCTATCACCATTAGACAGTCATAATCTACTAGCCGAGGAACAGAAAGGATGCATTCGAGACCATCAAGGATGCAAAAAACAACTTATCATTGACACTATGGTTCTTAAGCAGGCACAAAAAAAACAACGCAACATACACACTGCTTTTACACACTTTAGAAAGGCGTTTTACAGTGTACCAAATTCCTGGCTCAGAGACGTACTAGGAATGTTCAAAATTCACCCTATGATCATCAGTTTCATGGCAACTATCGAGGACCAGTGGACAACGAACCTGAGGATCTATAATGGCGATCAATCTCTTACCTCCAATGAGATATACATCAATAAAGGAATTTACCAAGAAGACTCATTAAGTCCACTTTGGGTCTGCTTAGCGATGAACCCTCTCTCCACGTTGCTCAACAATACAGGACATGACTTCAACACCAAAGCCAATAGAGATAACTCCCACCCACCATATCCTTCCTTCTATATATGGATGATATTAAGCTCTATGCTGAAAACCATAACCAACTAAACGAGCTTATTGACGTGACATACACCTTCTCGAAACACATGCATATGGAATTTGGAATGGAAAAATGGAAAGCCTTAAAGATCGAAAAAGGCAAAGTCATTAATGGTGATAATATCTCCCAATGGAGAAATAGTTCAAGCGATGAACCAAAAAGAGACCTACAAATACCTAGGATTCCAACAAGCTAGACTGCTCCAGGATAAGCAAGGAAAGATCAAGATGAAAGTTCAGTATACTCAAAAAGTGCGAGTTCTTCTGAATACAGAACTGTCCGAGCTGTGCCCGTGCTGACCTACAGTTTCGGAATTTAAAAATGGACTAACACGAAGCTAAAGGAACTAGAACGAACTACTCGCCTAATGATGACCAAGTACAAGTCACACCACCCAAGGTAATCAACTTTTCGAATGACCCTACTATGAAGATCCATTGTTGACCAATTCGAACTCCCAACAGCAAGGCACAAACATCAATCCCCCACCGCATAGCGACCTTCAGTGACAACTAGTACTTTCCACTCAATCTCGCAAGTGACATCATCCTTACGTCACTTTTAGGCCCCGAGAAACAAGAACAGTGGGCTCAAATGGCACCGCACAGACGACATCACAATGTTTTGAATCAGCCACTTATAGATAGGGAAGCATCCAACAGGTGCTGAAGGATGGAGAACTATTCTCAGAGACAGAAGAATTTGTGACGGCAATACAAGACCAAGTTATTAATACATGAAATTACACGAAATTCATCATCAAAGACCGATTGAATCCGATAAGTGTCAAAAATGTAGCGAGAAATTAGAGACTATACAGCATGTAACATCTGGCTACACTTACCTAGCAAACACCGACTACCTCCAGCGACATAACCAGGTAGGTAGCATCACACACCAGAAGCTTGCCAATAAATACAGGCTCCTGAACACCTTTGTGCCCTATTATAAACATCAACATCAAAGTTCAGTTCTTCAAAACAATGCCGTCAAACTGTACTACGACGGGGCATTTATCACCGATAGACGGGTGACGAATAATCGGCCTGATGTGGTATTATTAAATAAGGAACAATAACAACATGTTGGTTAAGTATCAAGAGAAAAAGGCCAAATATGCGGAGGTGGCTATGGGAATATAGCAGATGTGGCAACTGAATAAGGTTCATGTGATACCAATCATCATATCATCAATTGGACTATTTAGAACAGTACCTGAAAATCATAGGATTGCATACTAACACCTTCATCGACATCCAGAAAGCAGTCCTGGTTAAGATAAAGTATAAAGCATCGAAAACAAAGCGATATTGAGCCGGTAAACATTCAATCAAAATATAAGGAGTAACAAGTATAAATAAATATTGCTCATCCAAAACAGAACTCACCAACAAACTAAACATAACTAATTGTATTAAATATTAAAAAGAAAATTAATTTAACACACCTAACAAGTATAATTTAATAAAATTATAATTAAAGTCGTCTAAGATTGCTGAAGCAGCACTAATTCAAGAATACGTACAAATGCAGTTTTACAAAAAAAATAACTCTAAGGTAACAAGGAACATAAAAAAATAAATAGAAAAATGCCGGTCAAATGATCTGTCAAGCCCACTGTTAATTTGAAAATTTTCTTTTAAATTAACATCCATGTTATTAACTGTTTAAAAAGAACTATTAAGAAAAACTAAAATATTTTGACAACCCCATAAGCTAGGGTAAACTTCACTAAAACTCAAATCCTTGTATCGATGATTTAAATATGCAATGCAGATCTTTATTTAGAAATAACAAATGACAAACGTGGTATATATTTTTGTGTTTTGACATAGGACTATGTTTACCAAATCACACAAATATAGAACGTATATACGTGCAAGTTCATATCCAAAAAAATAAAAAAATATATTTACCATTTTCTAAAAATATTTATAGTTTTAAAAATCTATCATGACTTCATAAAACTGCACTGTGTAGTTGAAAAAATATATATACCAAAAAAAAAGAATTTAACGTCTTTCGTCGTTAGAAAAAACTAAATTTTTAATTCTGTATTTAAGGAATTGCTTTATCATCTTAGAGAAACTCACTATATATACAAAAAACCAAAATATTTGCATGTTCAAAGAGTCTTATCCCTTCGATGTACCCTGTATTGTGGAAAAAAAATTCTATACAAAAAACAAGTTGATTTTGACGTGTTTCACTGTTTTTTAACTAAACGGTTTAAAATTAAAGAAAATCTTATTTCGGGGGCTGTTTCATATCACTAAGGCAAGAAAAAAAATATAAATTTGACGTTTCACTGTTTTTCGTAATATTGAATTACTATATTTTTAAATATTTCTAAATTCAATTTAAGCCTAGGTTAATACCTAGAGTTACATTGAATTTACCATGGCGCCGAATATCGAAAAAGTGCAAGAGACCAAAACGTTACTAAATGGAGCGGGAAATTCTATGAAGCTCCAAAGTGAGACCAGTGTCGTCCTCACATATAAAGGTTTGGGCTGCTAAAAGGAGTCATGACCCGAAAAACACTATTATCATGTTGATTGCACCAAATATCAATGATGTACTTTTATAGGTTAAAAACTAATATATGTTCCCACCTTCATTCAAGTATGTTTAAAAATTCTAGGATATGAACGGAAAAAACCTAAAACTTTGCCACCCTGCATCTTAAATAATAAAGATAAGTATATATGAACGAACTTTTGAACTTGAAATTAGTCTTTAAATCATACCGTAAATTATCAGCATTATCAACTGTGAGACAGCCTGTACGAAAATATAGTTACGTTCTTTTAGTGGTCATAAACTTATAGACATGTTTTTTTTAAGATGAAGCTCCATCCCGAATAACGCAACGGTCGCATATGAAGCCCCTCATATTTTAAATTAATAATTAATATAGGTAACGTTATTTTTTGACATGGTTAGGTTATGTTTATATTTTAGTGTCCCAACGCTGTAGTTGTTTGCATAGCCAACGTATAATTCACTTCGCATTACCCAAAACAGTTTTCCCAAGTGAATAACGACTGTGATTGAAAAACAACTGCTGCTGTTGCATAACTCACATTCAACTGTTTATAATAGGGCAATTTAAACCAGCTAACGGTGGTGTAAATAAACGGTTGGTTACTTAGGTAATAATGTCAAAGTGTGGTTAATAAGTATGGATTATATTTTCCTAAATCACAAAGAGGTGTTTTTACTTCCGTAATCGGAAAAAAATCATGTTCCAAAGTTTTTTCTTCAGATCTTCATGTTTACCGAAAACTTTTTTTTCTTCTGTGTTTGTCGATCTAACTGTCTGTTCGCAGCATAGCTAAGCTTAAAAAGTACAAATCAAATTCACTTTAAATTTTGTATGAAGTACATTAAAGTTTACTCTGCAAATGCGGTAATTAAAAAAATCCTGCTGTTTAAATGTTACCAGTTGTACTATTTAATCCAGGAAAACCAAAAAAATCACTGCCAAAAATTCTTATAGACCTTTTGAGGCTTTTTATTGTGAGCTGTTCTTCCTAGATTTCTAACAATCATTTTACTAATACAGGTGAAAGATGTTACAGTTCAAACTTCCATATTAACCAAATATCATCCTGTATATAGCCAAAAAATATAGAGACATTAACAAATATTGCGTTTGTACTTCCCTCGTAAAAGGGAAATGTTGTAATCGTGAAATAAGAACACCCTCCGAGATTTTTTCAGATGCCGAAAATCATGTCTCCTTAATTCTGTCGGGCTGTCTGTCTGTCTGTCGCTTGGTCTGTCTGTTTGCGACATAGCTAAAAAACTACGTACCCCATTGAATTCAAATTTTTGTCAAAAATTAAGGGTCATGTGGGGATAACCCGGTAACATTTTGGTAAAAATGCAATATGGCAAAACAGCCTAGTGAAATGTTAAAAAAATTATTACTAAAAACTGCTCGTCTAATTTATCTGAAATTTTGTACAAGAATCAAGTATTATGAAGAAATCAACTGATAACATTTTGGTACGAATCCAAGATGGCGAAACAAAATGACGGCTTAAAATATTATTTAAAAATTCTCCCCGAAAAAGCTCTTTAATGGACTGATTTCAAATTGTGTGCCATAACTAAATTTTGTACAAAGATGAACTCATAAAACCGTGATATTAACTTAAGATGGCGGCCTTGTGTGAAGTGTGTTTGAAGTCAGTTCGCGGCATAGCTTAAAAACTACTCATGAGATCGACTACAAATTTTAGGCAAAAATTAAGGGTCACATGGGGTAAAAATCCAATATAGCGGGACAGGAAGAATAATTTCCTCAAATTCTGCAAAAAAATCGGAGTGTTACATAAGAATGAACTCGTAACATTTTGGTATTAATATAAGATAGCAAAAGAAAACCGAAAAAAACTGCTTACTAGATTAATTTCAAATTGTATGCAAGCAATAAATGTTATATAAAGTGGTAAAGACGTGGTACGAATTCAAGATGACTGAACCAAATGACGGTTAAATATTTTTTTTAAATCAAGGTAAAAAAATATTATTCAAATGACTTGAAATTTTGCAGGTAAAATAAATATGATATAGGGATAAACTGGTATGAATTCAACACGACGTAACAAGATGGCGGTGTGTGTCAATGTAAAAACTGCTTATTGAGCTTATTTTAAATTATGCCCAGTAATCAGTTGTGGTATAGATAGAAACTGGTAAAATATGTTTAGAAACCAATTATGATGCAACAAAATGGCGCCAATAAAATGTTTTAAAAAGATATATTATACTGAACTAAATTAGGTGACACTTCACTATTCCTAATAAAAAGACTCATAACGAAAGAAGTTCCGGGTGAAGGAAATTTACCCGATTTTATAAATTTAGAGCTGCAAAAACATTTTACAAACTTTGATGCTATTTAATCTGACACTGAACTTATAGGTTGTTTACTGTACTGTTTGATTATATAATATGGAATGATAGTCTTTACCAGTCCATATCAATTTAATAATGCTGTAATTCAAACCATGTTTTTTTATTTAAAACTGCGAAATGTCTTTTATTTAGATATCAGATTGTGATTTTTTAATCAATACTAACCAATTGTATATATCTTTTTGTTTGCCGTTTATTCCTATTTTAATGTTTACTTATTTGTTCGCTAAACTGGTCTTGCTTTTATCACTTATATTCTATTTATCAAATACAAGCAATTGCTGAGAACACGAGACATTACAAACTTCGTCTTTGTGTCAGTTTTTCCGGCATCTAGGAAATATTTTCTAGTTTATTTTTTGGTAGCAGAGTATCACTGCTATATTCATAAAAATAGGAATATATATATTTGGTCCAAAATTTATCAAACGGCCTTCACAACATCTAAATCATCAGACACTTGCATCAAAATGTAAGCGTCTAAGAGAGTCTCTTTCAGCAACTTCTATTAGAAATAAAACATC
>JAUTXW010002591.1:0-46754 GCA_030620095.1 Kuschelorhynchus macadamiae
TTATTGGACGCCATTTTGTTTCGTGGTCTTAATATCGTACTACAACTTTACCAATTGATTTCTTTATCACATTTAATGCTAGTAAAAAATCTGTAATTTAATACATCACCATTTTTGTTTTGCTATCTTGGATTCATTTAAATGTTTCCAGTTCATTCCTATGTAATACTTCATTTTTGTGCAAAGTTTTAGGTAAATTGGATTAGCCTTTTAGTAATAATTTTTTAAGCTTAATAGGCCTCCGTCTTATTCCGGCATATTGGATTTTTACCCAAATATTACCAGGTTATCCCCATATTACCCTTATGTTTTGACAAAAATTTGAAGTTAATCTGATAAGTAGTTTTTAAGTTATGCTGCGAACTGACCGAGAGATGGACCGACGGAATTAATAAAACATATTATTTGTCATCTAGGGACACTAAAACCTGAAGACATGTGAAACCTGAGGGTGACTTTTTTCTCGATTACAAACATTTTATTTGGCCGCCATCTTAAATTAGTACCACAATTTTACTAGTTGATCTCTATATCACAATTAGTTATTGCATACAATTTGAAATTAATCCATTAACTAGTTTTTCAGGCTAAATTTTTAAATATTTTATTAAGCCGTCATGTTGGATTCGTATCAAAATGTTGCGATATATTGGATAAGTAGTTTTTTAATAATCATGTTTTTTAACACTTCACTAGGCCGCCATTTTGTTTCGCCATATTGGATTTTTACCATATTACCAGATCATCCGTATATGTCCCTTAATTTGTTACCAAAATTTGAAGTCAATCGGGTAAATAGTTTTTTTAGTTATGCGGCGAACAGACAAACAGACAGGCCGACTGAGTTGAGAAAACATGCTTTTCGGCATCTACGGACCCTGAAACGCCAAGATCTGAAAAAGCTCGAAAGCTGATTTTTTACGATACTTCCCTTTTACGAGGGTAAAAAGCACTACCGAGATTTTTTAAAATTTTTACGTATTAGGGTCCAAGACCGACAGAAATGTGTATTTTCATTTATTTGGTCTGTCTAGCTATCTGAACAATTTTCGCACAAAAATAAGGTGTGACTAGGGGTGAACTGGTAAGATCTTAGTACGAACCCAATATCGAGGAAAAAAATGGCTGCATAATAAATAAAAAAAACAGAGTAAAAAACTACTATTTCAAAGGATTTTAAAATTTGCCCAAAAAAACAAGCGAAAACGAATAATATTTTGGTACGGATTCAGTACGGCGTAATACAATGGCAGTGCCGCGGTGTAATAAACTGAATAAAAATTCATTGCTAAAAATAATTTAATTTGGTTATAAAACATGCCACATGAAATATATTAAGAATCATAAGGAGAATTAAAAATTCAAGAAAAATGGTATTTCGTTTAAAAGATAACATTTGTAAGATACTCCGCCTTTTTCGGGCAACATGTAAATTTAAAAATATTTTTTTTAAATTAGATATAAGTGAAGCAAAATCGATGAGTCCAACCAATTTTTGTTATCCTGATTAATGGCTAAGATTATCTAACAAGTCAGTCACCAATAAAAACCCTGTATATAATATCTAACCCAAGAATTTTTTCATAATTCATGGGTTCGCAACATAGTAACACTAAGGGCTTTTTAACTGAAAAACATTATTTTTAAGAATAAATTTTATTCAGTTTTGATAATTATATATTAATTAAAAGGCTTAACAATTCTAGGTAGATTAATCTTTATCATTGTCGACTAACTTAGGCTTTGCAAAACTTTGAAAAAAATATTTACGATTATAGATAGATATTGTATCGTTGAGATACCGTCATAAATTTTTATTATTTTTATTAAAATTATATTATTTTTTCCTAAACTTTTAAGCCGAAGCAAGAAAACTGAAGAAATACGTTAAAAAAATAATATCGAATAGCTACCAACATAATTCGCAAGATACTTTAAGAACTAGTTCAAATTGTGCAAACACTGATTACATCTCTAAGAATTAGTCGCCGGTAAGTGAAGCACCATTAAATTTACCAAACTGCATGCAAGGAAAACATAATTATTGTAATTGTAAGTTTGGGTATTATGTGTAATGGGGGGATGCATATACAGGATTATTAGAAAGGGGGGTCCCATCAAGGTTTAAATCTCATATATATACGCTCATCCAAGATGAAGTGTTACAAGTCAGTCACCTTTTGGACTTAAACATGAAGGTAAATATCAATATAAAAATATTTACCAGAGAAGGAAAAAAGGTTTCTTAAATAGTGATTTTTAAATAAGTTTCGGTAAATCGTGGTGTGGTCAGATTTTAATTTGTTTTTTCGGTTTCAGGTATTTGTCTGCCTTTTGGTCGTAGCTGCTGCAGCCAGCCTGAGCGAAGGTAGGTGCATTTTTTGGTTTATTATATTTCAATTCCTTTTGTTTTATTAGAAATGAATAAATTTCTCTAATAATTAATTTAGATTAAAACAAGGCGAACTAAAATTTTTAACATTTTCTATATTTATTTTTATATATAGTAACTATAATATCAATATAATATTATAGAAAAGTATAAAAAATCATATTGGGTTAAGGAAGGCGATGATATTTTATAAATGCCTGAGCTTTCCTGCATTAAGATTTCGAATCGACCAATTTCTTGAAAAAACAAAAAGAAAGGACCGGCATTTTTGTGAATTCATCAATAAACGTTTTATTTTTATATAGCTAGTGGCATACAAACATTTTTATTATTTTTGTTTTTAATCTAATTTTTTTTATATACATATGTCGACCTTGTGTTCTGGAGGAATATCTGTTACTTCTTTTTATGTATAAATTTTTTTCTAGTTTGTTACCTCGCTTGTTTTTTTATTACCTGTGCATTTCTTATTTTAGTATTTAAGTGGGAATTAATTTTTTTCAGATTTCGAAAATATAGAGATACTTGAAATTGCAGATACAATTGGAAGTATTCAAAATAATGTTGACAACAACAAAAAATGTTGTTTGTCCTTATAGTTATGCAAGGGATTTGACACAGTTAATCGTGATATTTTCTTGAAGTGTGTATAATATTGGTGTAAAGGGAATAATTCAAATTGTGGTGTACCCTGGGGTTCAATATTGGGACCACTATTATTCGCCAGTTTTTTGGAGAAATCTAGAAAGTCGAAAGGTTTCTATATACCTACTCTCTAAGAAATAAAAAATATATTACTTAGAATTATTAAATTCAATACAGTTTCAACTCGAAAAGTGAAAAATCACAGTTTAAAGAACCGTTTCAAAAATGTCTTTAACTAATTAATTTATTATTTTATCTTTTGTAAATTTCTAATGAAAAGGACAGTTCACTTGCTAGTATCATCCTTACAAGTAAACAAGGTTTAGCAGATATTACTGTCTAACACGGTTTTAAAACTGAACATATAATTATTTTCAATATTTGTTCACGACTGTCACTACAAGATTTTTATTTTTTCTGTCGCATTCTCTCCAACGCTAAGATACGGAAGTCGTTTTATTCATTAGCACTTAGCCAATAGGTGGGTAACAGTGCATTATGACTTTCAAATGACTTACCTTCCATACTAAAGCTGCTAACTTTACGAATAAAGGAGTATTTATTTATTCTCAAGCATTATAAGCTGCATATGTTATTAAGTAACTTATTAGATGCTAATTTAGAGCTATTTTAGATTTACTAGTGTTATTTACCATATTTGCTTATTTGTTTAATGCCAACTTATATAATATAAAGACTCCTTTTAAGAGAGACATTTTCAATTTCTATTTTGCTTCGATCCCCGGGCGTATTATATAATTTTCCTGCATTATATATTTTTTAGTGCACAATGGATGTTCTCACGTCTTCGATGATCTTAAACTAGTTTTATATATGTAGAAGCAGATGTAATATCTAATTACTGAATAGATTTTTGTCAAAAATAAATTTACTGCATTCTCCAGAACTATATAAGTAATATTATTGCATAAAATGTCAGTTTTGCTTAATTTTATTTCTTTTACTCCGCAGTATTTCTTCTGTTTTGCAATAGATCGCAACTTGTTTTAAGAAATTGTCTGGTTTTTTTTATAATCGACGATAAATTACCGACTCGAAACGAGTCATATATGTATATATATATATATATATATATATATATATATATATATATATATATATATATATATATATATATATATATATATATATATATATATATATATATATATATATATATATATTTCATGTGTAATAATAAAAATATCTTATTGTTTGTTAATAACATCCAGTAAATACAATCTTCGAGATTTAACTTGCTATTTTAAAAATCCTTATTTGTCCTATCTTAAATATTATTACCGTACAATATAAATGTTATTCTAAAATATTTAAATCCAGAATCTAGAAATGATTAAAATATTGTAATCAATCAGTTTTACGTTGTATGAGTGACACATTGAGAAAAAGAAAAGATAAGATGCAATATATACCTGAGTCCCAAACTAACCTTTCTAGTGAATCATTTTAATTTAAAATCATCAATTAGCACATTTTTTGACGGATATGACTTTGGTCATAGCATATAAAAAGTAGTGTCTTAAATTAAATAATTCCAAATCTCATTTTCCGGTTGTTTTCTGAAATTATTAAAAATAAATAATATTTACACAAATTAATATTATCCTGGAATTTAAGATGATGATATCTTCACCGTTTGGGTTTGGATTGACTTTCCGTTTAGTAATTACCTTCTATACACAGGGTTTTATAAGGCGCTAGGTAGAAAATTAAGCAAATTGGATATGCTTGAGGAGAGTACAGAATAGATTTATTTATCAATTAAATTCCAAAATTTCTACTACATAGATAAAAAATATTATTTTGACTTTGTATCTGGAATTTTTCATGTTGCTTCAATAAGCCATGTATTCCACGAAAATGTATATTAAATAATGTTGCTGGGTGTATTAAAACTTAAACGTTTTGTGTATCATATTCTAAGATCTGACTCTCCAGTCTTTTGTTATACAGGAATTCTTCTTGGGATTTTTTCAAATTAATTTTGTGTTATGTTCCGTTCTTTTCTTGCTTGGTTTCTGAAGTTAAATTTGTTTGATCTCAAAAGGAAATAATTTCTGTTACAGTTTGCATCCTGCCGAAGTGTATGAATACATTTGTTTTTAAGTCGGAAGCGTCAATGTATCTCTCCAAAATTACATATTTTAAACTTATTTAGTACTAGTAGACCTAGGTCTCAATACACGATGTATTATTTATTTTAAAGGCACGCTCAAACACGAATTTATAACTTTATAACTTAAGGAATTTGTTTATTCTCCGAAAACGGCTTTATGCATTTAGAATTAATTAAATTCAAACTCTAAAGTATTTAATGCATATTTTGTATAAAGCGTAATATACACGATAGTTTAAACTATCTAGTATGTAGGAAAGAGCATAAAACATTAATTTGTAAGATGTATATAAAGTAATGTTTGATATTTTTTTAGCCGGCTACCTTAGTGGAGGTGGTGGCTACGGAGGCGGTGGCGGAGGCGGCTATGGAGGCGGCGGTGGAGGATGGAAATCCGGAGGTGGCGGTAAGTTATCTTTATTTCCAATAAAGACATGAAATATGAATGACATTAACAGAAAAGGTATATTAAACAAAACCTTACTGTATGTTAAATAAAATCTTATTTTTAGGAGGCTGGATCTCATCAGGAGGGGGCGGATACGGAGGGGGTGGATACGGAGGAGGAGGATATGGTAAAAATCGTTATGTCAATCAATCTTACTTCCAGTTGCTAACATTACTTACAGTTTCTTTTTCATTAGTTCACGTTTCTTCATCCTGACATACTAACTCTGAATGATCTACATGTTCCTTTATTTTCACCTTCTTCTATATTTAAATCCACTAGTAATTGATCACTGATTTTTTATCGTTCTCTATGTCTCTATTTTTTTCTAGTATATAAATTGACTGTTGATATTTAAATGATATAGGTACTTATCAACGTATTACAGGTTTATTTCATTTTATAGTTTATTCGCCAAAACTACGTCACTGCTTTGTGTCTATACCATAGACGTGATTTGTATTTTACCGATTTTTTTTTGTTAAATGTACTTAAAAGTTTACAAAGAGAATTAGATTACATAGATCGAGATACATTTAACAAAGAAAACATGGGGAGCAACATACATTGTGATAGTGGAATTACTGCAATTATATATTATTCAATTAGTTATTTATACAAGCATTTAAAGATTCAAAATATTTATATAATTCTCTGTCTTTACCTTCTTTGTTATCTTTTTGTTTATAATTTAAAAGTTTCCATTGTTTTGTTGTCAGTATTTATTGCTATGTTACTTCAAAATGCTCAATGATTTTAATATTTCTAATCTATCCTCAAGAGTTCACTTTGGGTTTTATTATTCTTTTATTTTTGATATTGGATATTTAAAATAAACGGTTATATACAAAACTAAAGAGGTGCAATTAAAATTCAACCAATATTTGTTAAGAAAGAGTATTTAGTTATCTACGAATAAATGCAATCTTTTTTGGTTCCGTCTATCTCACTATAGATTTATTGTAGAACACATGATAGATATTACAAAAAAAATCAGATAATTTTTGATAATTTATGTATTTTTCTGTATAGCCATTCAATTTTTGTCTGCTTACATTTAACATATATCTTCTTTTTAATTTATTACTTCTCACTTTTATAATATTCAGAGAGCAAAAAAATCAGTGAGTACATAATACATTTTCAGTACCTAAAACACTCTTTGAAATAAATTTTTAATGTTGGCCCTTAAAAGACAATAAGGATTACAGGGATAATCTATTTCATGGCGTTTTTTAGTGATGTATTCAGACACATATATTGTATTTTAATGAAGAAAAATTGTAAAAATATTTTTAAAATTTGGGTTTTTGGTATTAAGCTACTTCAGAAAGGAATATCAGAAAATAAACTAAACTTCTACGAACCAAGAAAACAGGCCTGACTCCGCTTGGGCTTTGGAAGAAGTGATCACCTACATATAGTCATACTACTTATAGAGAAGTCCATAGAGTACAACAGACCCTTAGTCCTTGTCTTCGTGGATTTCTATAATGCGTTCGACACAATAGAACTTGACAGTGTATTGGAGGCGCTATACGAAAGTCTAATAGATTCCCGCTATAAAAAACGCATATACTACATCTACAGAAACGCAACGATGACAGTAAAATTGCATGACAACAACAACTATATAAAAGTGGAATGTGGTGTAAGACAAGGAGATACATTGTCGCCGAAACTGTTTACAACTGTATTGGAATATGCTTTTAAAAGACTTGACTGGGAAATGAAAGGCATCATCACAGATGGGGAAAAACTAAATCACCCCATAGTCTTAATTACCGACAATTTGGGAGAGATTGGAACAATGCTGGAAGAACTCGACAGTGCCTTTGCAGAAGTTGGATTACGGATAAACTTTAAGGAGACTAAATTTATGACAAATCTAGTCCCCAGCGATCACCTAGAAATCCGTGATCAGAAAACAGATTTGGTGGATAAATACATACACCTTGGCCACAAAATAAAGGTAAGTAGGGACAATTAAATTTGCGAAATGCAAAGGCGCATAACACTAGCCTGGTCAGCATTCGGTAAGATGAGAGACGTATTTCAATAAGCCTGAAAAGGAAAGTATTCGACCAATGCATCCTTCCAGTATTGACATGGCACGGAACCGCTAACACTCACCAAGGAAACAGCGTTAAAATTAAGAGTAGCACAAAGACGAATGGAACAACAAATCCTTGGAGTCACATGAGAGGCAAAATAAGAAACAAGGAATTGCGAAGAAGAACAGGTGTTACAGACGTTATAACCCGTGTAGCTAAACTTAAATGGAACGGGGAGGTCACATAGCCAGACTGAGAGATGTGAGATGGACGCGGCAGCTGCTAGACTCGATGTAGGTGATGAGACCTAGGTCGGATAGAAGAAGCCGCTAATGCGCTGGATAGATGACATCAAAATGATCATCAACAAATGGCTGCAAACAGCATAAAATAGAACAGAATTTAGAAATCTTGGGGAGGCCATCAATTTAAAGTTTCAATCTCGTGCATTTAAAACCTGTGAATATGTTTGGCGCAATACCAAGAAGAACCATGATTTCTTTTTGGATCAGACAAAGCTGTAAAAGTTCTGTTCTTAGTATTTTAGTTTATTTTGATTTACACATTTCACTTTCGTGCCTTTAATGCCCCAAGAAAACTTTCCTGTGGGCCTATAAGTAGGATTACTAATTTATCTGCCGCAAACCCGCTGTATTTTAGTATAAGCAATTTCCGGAAGTCCTATGGCTATTTTTTCAGATATAAAAAATAATACTTTCACAGCTTTAATACAATTCTCCCTCGTCTTAAACAAGCTCATCAACCTTAACCATTAGAATGTTGACAAATGATATATTTACGGTTAAAAGTTTAGGAGCAATCCGTTATGTTTTGGTTAGACATATAATGATTATCTTAAGCGAATAATTAATTTTAAAAGAAAAAGTTTAAAATGTCTATCATAAAGTCAATTACCGAATAGTAGTTAAATATGTCTTTTCATTGATGTTTGGTTAGTCCGTCTTTAAGTTAACCAAGAACTAAAGGAAAAATTATAATAATTTGTAATCAGCTTATAACACGACTTGATTATAACCTTGCAAAATATCATTTGTTCTCTATATTTTCATATTTTTTCTTCCACTTCATAACTGCATTTCGCAAACTAAAAAATATTCTTTAGCTATTTTTAGACCATTTAATCACTTTAACGTCTTTCTTCAGGTGGAGGTGGCTTTAAATCTGGCGGCGGCGGAGGCTACGGAGGAGGAGGTGGTTTCGGAGGAGGATATGGAGGCGGCGGTGGAGGAGGTACTGTAAAGATTATTAAAGTCATCGTTCCAAGCGGCGGCGGCGGATACGGCGGAGGCGGCGGATATGGAGGCGGCGGTGGATACGGTGGCGGTGGCGGATTTAAATCTGGCGGAGGTACAGTACATTCAATGAGTTTTTTTTGTCTGGTGGTTAAAAATAAAATTCATTCGTTCTCAAAAAGATAGAGGTGCCAAAGTTTCCTAAAATACTTTTATCCGTATGGACTTGAAAAATTGTTTGAAACTGACCTTTCTTTGTAAAACTTGTAAATTTGGAAAAATCTTATTAAAAATATATTTATTGTTGTTTATTCTTATTTGAAAAAAAAAATACTGTAAAATTTCTCTTTGGTAACGTCGAATTAGATGCAAGTACTTTAGAAATGATAACGCAATTTTTTTTTACATTTTATATTAGCAAAAAATGAATTAATACGTGACAGCGGAAAAAACTGATTTTTGAAAATTTTTGCTTTTTCTATCTTCTTAAAAATGAACTCTAGAAAGTTCAGCCTCAGACAAATATGAAACGAGATAAATCAATTTCAAATTTTTTCAAGATGGTCTTTCAAACATCAATTTAAAAATTTAGTTTTTGCTTTTGGTTTATATTTTATTAACATATTTTATCTAATACTAAAAATTGCTAAGTAACAACCGACTCACATAATTCTATAAAACCTAATTAAATAAAATCAAAAAATTTGAATACCTAGAAGGACTATATGAACATGACTCTAAAGCAATTATAAAACCTCACAATGAAAGATTAGCAAATATCTATTTCGATTAAAAACTTGTATAAAAGACAAAGTTTAAGAAAATTATATTTGATTAAATATAGCTGTTTGACTATAAACTATAAATTACCATAAAACCAGAAATTAAAACTTCGAAATAATAAAATTTGCAAAATCGTGTGATGTTTCCAATTAAGTTTGCAAATTTCAAGGATATTGGCAAAGGTGTGTAATTACTTATTTTATATATCTACTGTATTAAATTTTGAGTTCAGAATCAGGTTTTCAAAAGAATCAATTTAATATAATAAATAGCATGCAGCCCAGGCATCCGCATTTTAAGCTATTATATGGCTTAACCATAACGATTTATCAATATTAATCCTTGAAATTGTTTTATTTTTTTTGACCCATCTTCACCCATATAATGCCTAAATTAAGCAATATTTTTAATTATTTCTTAAGTATTTTCGTATGTATACTTTTATTTTATAAAATCTTTGTCTTAAAATTTGATAAGGGCTAAAGGATTACAGCGGCTGTCTGTTTTAGAAATTATTTTCTTTTATGAAAACATCAAAATCACATTTCAGGTGGTTACTCCGGTGGTGGAGGATGGAAGAGCGGAGGCGGAGGCGGTGGAGGATGGTGGTAAACCATACCGTTCTTTTACCAACTAAGTTTAAAAGAAATGTAAAAATTTTCACTTGACACTCCCAGAAAAAACAATCACCGTTATATTCAAAACTTACGATAATGTATATATTCTGTAAATTTTGTATTATATTTTTGTAATATATTTTTTTATTAAAGTAATTATTATGGCTTTTTATTTTTTAATTTATAGGTTCTTCTTGTTATAATGTAAAAAATACCACAATGTTTGGAATTTTAGTTCAATTTAGAATAATAAGAAATTTAATATAAACCAGATAGTGTTCTTTTCTTCTTTATTCTAAAGAGAAACGACTTAATCGAACTAATTGTATTTTTAGTCAAATATTTAGATAAACTCAAAATATGCTAAATTAGTTCCAGTAATGCACGGATGTTAAAGTAAAAAATATGTTCTATTAAGTTGGTTCGATAAGCTAAACCTGTGAGTGGTAAATCTATATACCAGTGGCGTACGGAAAGTTCTCGTTGAGGTACTAAATTCGTTTCTCCCTAAAATAGCTGATATTTTTAAACTCCGGACTAAAACATTAGTCATTTTCTGCATGTTTTTTTAAATAGATTTAAACGAACTAATGAAGTGCCCAAGTGCCCCCAAGCTGCGCATCTTAACTCATTAGGTTAATTTTGAGGCGATATCTGAAGG
Organism: Kuschelorhynchus macadamiae; assembly: GCA_030620095.1. Classification (NCBI taxonomy): domain Eukaryota; kingdom Metazoa; phylum Arthropoda; class Insecta; order Coleoptera; family Curculionidae; genus Kuschelorhynchus; species Kuschelorhynchus macadamiae. The sequence continues at coordinate 10,991 of JAUTXW010002591.1, forward strand.
AACGTGTCTACACTGCACTAAACGATTCAAAAAACGGACAATTAAGGTAACAAACAAAGAGGTGTAACTATAATGTGGCTGACAATATTTGTTTCTCATGAATATCTTTTACAATAATTGATATTTAAATGACACTTTGAAATAAACAGTGTAATTAAACCCATAAAAAGAGTAATATTGTTTGTTTGTATTAAAATGAACTAACAATGCGACTATATATTTATATATTTTAAGCATATGAGTAGCGAACACTTTACATATTTAAAGGTAAAAATTTAAACACTTTGAAATTAAGCGCCTATGACCGAAAAGACAAAGTTCTTTTATTTTTTGATTTTAAAATTTAATGGGGAGTATTTGCACCGCCATATATTGCCTTACGATTTTAAGAAAAAGCTAAACAGCAGATAAGTCTTTTCTTTACTTGTCTAAATTATTTTTTTAAGTTTGCCATAGTATCCTTGCTCCCACATCTTTGAAGGTCTATTATTATTTTAAAAATGTGTCACAAGTATGTACCGTTGAAAACTTTCTACTCAGATTTTACTAATGTATCAAATATTCTTTGACAGTATATTTTTTGAAATAAGTTTTAAAATACAGTTTTAAATAATTTTTCTTTTTTTTGCAAATATACGTGTTTTCCAGATTTGCTACCAGAATCGTCTATGAAAGTGAATAAGTAATGAATCTAATATTTAAATTTATTAAGTTATTTACTACATGTCGCAGAAAATATCATTTATACGTAAATTAGGTTACAGTTAGAACCAAAAGTTATAAACGACTGAACAGGAAATGTTTACCAGTTAGAAATAAAAAATGTATATTCTATAAATAAATATTCACAGAAAACTAGATATCATTTTGTTGGGATCTTGGATGTTTTCACGATATCTTCAAGACTCTACAGCGATGGTAAAAGGCATTGTGGTAGTAGCGATTCTGACGATAGCGATCCTGAAGAAATTTGCTTAGTTTCTACTAAAAAGCTTCAGCGATATTTAACCGACATTTTTTAAAATCAAAATTTTCATATTACTTCTTTGTTCAAATTAGCTAACAGATATTTTTTTAAATACATGGGTTGGGAACCTGAACAAGAAAAAATGTACGGCTTGCAATCGTTTCTATTTAAAAGAAAAAAAACTCTATTATTTTACTTTTACATTCACAAGCTAATTGTGCCTTAGACTTAACTTCAAAATTGCCATTTTTGGGTTGATATAAAATGTTTTAATATTTTTTATTTATATACTGATGGTAAAAAAACCTTACTAGAGTTTAACTGGGCTGGTTACAACAGCGAACCTATACGAAAAAAAAATTAGACTCTAACTACTCTCAAGTACGAAAAAAAATTAGACGAAATTTTGATTTTGCTGTCTTTATTATTGAGTGGTATTAGGTATTTAACATCTATTCACCTTCTAAAAAATAAAATAAAATGTAAAATAGGGATGTCGAACTTGAATCAATCTTTTTAAGATCGATTCTCAGGTCTAAAAAAATCGATTTTTTGAATCGACTCTTTGGTAAGCGATTTAATCGAAAATCGATTTTTTGTAAGAGAATCGTTTCTTATTTTATCGAATTTAAATACAAACATCTCTTTGGATTTTTCAAATTGGAACTTATATTCTTTCCGTTTTCATTTTGACAACCCAGTAAGAGTAATAATTATAAATCTTTAAACATACAAAATGAGGGATTTCTATTTTAAAACTTGTATACTAATTACTATGTAAGTAAATAATAATAATAAAAAGTCTAGTAATTTAGTTTCATTAAGTCCCAAAACCTCATCAAAAGCACAACATCGATTTTTTGAGAATCGATTCTTTCGCAACCGATCTAATCGAAGATCGAATATTTTAGTTCTGATCTAGATCGATCCCGAAAATTGATTCCTTTTAAAAAGATCGGCAACCCTAATGTAAAATTATTGAAAAAAAAAACTAGGAGACTTACATTTTACATTAAACGAGACTGACCAAATATTGTAAGTTCTTCGGGTTAAGTTGAAATAGAATATGAATGATCTGACAGGTAATCAGATGTATAATACAAATACGCAATAATATGCAAATGCAAAACTAATTTAAATAAAAAGAAAATGGTTAAAAACCCTATTTCTAAATTCCTTCATATTTATTTCAAAATGAAAAAATATTTGTGTGTCATTGGAATTAGTAATAACGTTAGGACCATATATAAAGTATTGGTCAGTTTGGTTTAATAGTTAAGACTTCATATCTAAAAAATGCTCGTCATCAAAATTATGTTAATAAATGAATATTATACCAATAGTAAAACGCTTTTGAAGATTTGCCAGTTATTGACAGTAACGTCATCTGTTATGTCATACTGTTTTCACAGATTCTATAAGTATCGTCATTATTCCAGTTGCAGTATCTATTCCCAAATATAAGTAGATTTTTATTAATTGTAGCAACTTTAATTTTCCAAATATAATTTATGGAATTAATTCACTTGGCTGGAGGACTATTTTTGACATAAAGCTTCTTGACACGAGTTTAGTAAGTTTGAATTACATTTGTCATTTGCGAAATCTCCTAAATATTTCATTTATGCATGAGAGGTATCCTTACTACTCCAATGCTACACCTGTTTTTAATATCAAATACCAAAAGAAGTTTGTCTTATCATGGGTTATAAAATATCATGGTTGTGATGAAAGAACAATGATTATTTCTTTATTATCCTTGTTTCAAAGGATACAAGCTATGACTCATACTTATCCACTGGTAGTTAAATTACAGGAACTGAATGTATACTTCATTCTTCTTTTTTTATTTTTGGAGGATCTGGTAGTGGTAAATATGATAACTGTTGTCACTAGAGATTTTTTCATTTGCCCTAAGCTCCAATTTTAAAAATGTAATGTCAACAAACTGTTTAATTTTTGGTTCTTAGGTAACCACGAATCTACTAATATTCGTAATATGCAGAGAAATGATGAATGTGTGTTAGCTACGCCTCTGTGATTAAAATATACTCAATAAGCTGGGCAATATAGTAAAAGTTTCTCATGGGATTTTAATTTTAGATAAAAGGAACCGCGCAGTATTTTATAAAAGTGATGGTCATTTGAAAAACAGAAAAGTTACAACATTTTTCGTGGTTCAACGAACCATGAAACGTCTGAATGCAGTTGGAAATGAACTGGTACGCGAGTAATTACGATTCTCTCATGCGGTTGAATCTTAGAAAAGGTCATGATAAATCACTTTAATTTGTTTATAGCTAAATAGCCTTTAAAGTTTAAGAGTAACTTGAGAACTGTTTTATAAATTTTTCACTCATTCGACTACTTTAATACAAATTTAGCAAGCAGTGAATGTGCTAGAATTAGAATTAGTTAGATGATGATTATAACTGATGCTGATGAAGTTTTTAATTTAAAACTTGTTTTGCCCTTAATTAGTTAATATTATAACTTCTTTAAAGAAAACGTATTTCCAAGTATCTTAAAAGCAAATCTAGGTTTATTTTTGGCTTAGTTAAGAAATCTTTTATTTAGAATTTGTCAAAATACTTTCACAAATTACCATTATACAAAGCAGTATTTTAAAGTCAAGATAAATATATTCCTTTAATAAGATGCACCTTTCAATCAACCAAATTTGTTGGGTTTGTCTAAGATTTATATACATTAAAACTTAATCAATATTCTAATCTGTCGCAGTCAAGATTCCTAAAGAAGGAATCTTCACTACGAAAGCGAAACGTCAAAAAATAATTCCAGTATGGTGCAGTGTCTATCCAAAAACCAATATTTTCGTATTCATATATTTTATTAGGAAGGCATTTTTTAAAGGGCTCTGGCTCTATAAGTATCAAAATATGGCATTTAGTCATATATGATATTTGCCACCGATTCTTGTCGTAATTTCTTGGTCATCCAAAAATAGCAGGTTAAATGAGTCGTCCCTAATTATGTTATGAGTCATGATAAAAAAAGGCTAGGTGTCCTACTTACATTATAATTATCTATAATTTAAACTTCATTGTCTTAATCTAACTAACAAACCCATCACTGTACAGCTATATTCTTGCAGTCCTAAATGCCACTTTCAAACATGATATTATTGATTTTAGGTTAATAGTAAAATTAGACTGCTGGTCAAAATTCTTATCAAATTTTAAAGACGGATATTTTAGAGATATCGAGATGCGGTTTTTGATGTTCCACTCCACTTGCATGATTGTATCTGCCCATAAAAATAATACATACAGGGTGTGAAATAAAATCCTTGCGTTTTTGTTAAAGTTTGTCAAGTCCCAAAACGCACAAAATATTTCTATATTTTTAAAAAATGATCTTTGAGAAAATGCAATATAACAATTTCTCTAGATTGATTTTTGTTTGTTTGGAATATCTAGTGCCTGTACGAAATTTTTGACATCTTCATACATATGAAGGGTTAATCTAACAACCTGTATACAAAAGAAAACTTTATCACCTAATACATGATCAGTAGTTATACCGTTAACCTTAGAATTGAGAAGCATGGATACTGGGGTGAGAGAAGCTAGCTAGAATTAGTTTGATTTAACCTATAGATTTTCCTATAATTAATAAATTTTGTGATCTATAGAACGGTTTATTTCATTTTTACTCTAGTTGGTTTATTAGTCTAGGTAGACGGTATTCGTTTTTACTTCCAAAGAGCCATGTAATTGAAACCATACAAATTCATAACTTTTTACTTCCTTGTAAAAAGGAAGTAAAAAGTAATCTTGAAAAGATCACCCTCCGTTTTCTCAATTCCGTCGGCCTACTAGCATTCATTTACAATCTACGTATCATCAACATAGTGTTGACAATGCAGATATTATTTTAAACATTGAAATAAGATTGGAAGAACAAGTAAAATTGTGTATTATTAACAGGGAGGCAATTTTTTAAAAACGGGAATAAACTTCCTCCTGTAATAGAAATTGTTCTGTTTTGAGGAATGCGTGCATTAAGAAGTCATAGAGAAGGCGGAAGAATTACTAAGGCTTCTGAAGGAAGTGAGGCAAATTTCCGAAAATTTTCGAGATATCGCGCAAAGCATGATGAGAACCTGCAGCAAGAATTGTAAGTAATAAAAATAATGCGTTATATAGAAGCTGAATAAATCAAAACGAAATTATTGAAATAAATACTACCCTGATACTTAACAATTTTGTAAGGAATAATATTCATCTTTGTTTCATTCAATACTCGTTGATGAAATCATTGACTTCGCTGGAACAGAGATTCGTTTTATTTTCGTTGCATTAATTGCGCACAATTCATGGTAGAAGAATTGTTTCTGCAATTTATGCCACTTGAAAATATGACTGGCAAAGGTTTTTCTTTTATAGGTATTGATAAACTTAAGGATCTTGTCATCGATTTAAGTAATTTAGGTGGCCGAGGCAACGATAGGGCTGCTGCAATGAGCGGCAAATTTAATGGTGTACAGGCTGATATCCAAGCTATATACCCGGAAATGGTGTACGTATATTGTGCGGCACATTCTCTAAATGTATCAGTATCCAATTCGTGTTATGTACCTGCAATTAGAAAGTGCGCTGGTACGATTGAAGAATTGTAAGATTTTTCCGTATTCCAAAATAGCAACACGTACTTAAACAACGTTTAGAGGAAGATATTCATTCTGGCCATGAAAAATTGACAAGGCTATAAGATACTAGATGTATTAAAAGACATAATTCTGTACCAGTTTTTGTAGAGATGCCTAATAGTATTGTACCGGCCTCAGATAATATTCTACAATGGACCGATGAAGATTCTGCCAATGGAGTAAATCAGTTAGGATCTTCAATAAGAAAAGCCGACTTATTTCTGTACAGGTAGCAAACCAATCATTTAGCTCTAATGGATTATTATCCAATTTACTCCAACTGCGGAATATTGATTTAGATTTAAAAAAGGCAATGGATATAGCGGAAGATATTATTCTAGAAATATAACAATTATGAAAAAATGCAAACTTCAAATTTAAACAAACCTCGAACTACCGTGATTCAAACAAAGAGGCACAATGATGATTGTGCAGAAGATTATTATTCTACATCAATATATATATATATATATATATATATATATATATATATATATATATATATGTATATACAAACATATAGAAGAGAAACAGAGATATTTGTTTAAGGACCAAGGAGCCATCTGCTATCTGCCCCGGTAAGGCTTATCAGGCAGTTTCTTTGGGGGGTATCAACATTAAAACCGAAAAACCTGAACCCTGAAACCAACAAGATATCATGTCATTCGAGTTTGAAAGTCGATGAGGGAAATAGGCAACCAGTAACTAATAAAAAAATATTATAGCACATATTAGCGGTACTACCTGTATCAACAACTGAAAAGGAAAAAACTCTTTCTACATTGTCGTGCATAACTAATTATTTGGGAATTCCTCGTCCAAATATAGATTAAATTGGCCTTTTTACATTTATACAAAAAAATGACTCCAACATTTGAGAGTGTTTTGGATAAAATTGCTGAATTACCTAGAAAGATTGAGAAAAATTGGCATTAGTTTTGTTATTTTAATATATGTAATACAGTTTGTACTGTGATTTAGTTAAAAAAGAAGAATACAAATAAAAAAAATGGTTTTGTGGTGTTAATTGCATTTATTTTAGATTATTATCGCTGATTATATAGCTCCAATTGATAATATATATGTCATGCCATGAAAATCTTTTGTCAATCATAGATTTTCATTTACCATTGCATAAATTTTCCCTTTGGCAGCTCTGTCAGTTCAAATAATTTATATATTATGAACAGCAGACAAATTTGGAAAAAAACTTGTGATTTGAAGAAAGTTTACGCTTGCAGAAAGGATATTTCAAATATTTTATATATAATCATTTGTAATCTTTAGGTAATCCGTTCTTAGTTGGAATAAGAAATATATCCTTCTTGTTTAAAATTGATTTATTATTCCCATCTAAAAGTCAGGATAAATATTTTTTTAGCATGTGTTTACGCAATTCTTCTGGTTTTACCTCTTTAAACCGCACTCTTTCCTTTTTATTTTCTATGACCACCATATTATACAGAGCGTTGTGTGACTGAATGAAGTTTTTTGTAAAAGGGTGTCCCTTCCCAGAATCTGACATACTTATTTTTGAATTTTCATTTCATGCCAAAAAGACAATCAATACAAAAAACTAATTTCCCCGTTATTGCCTGTCTTTATTTGTTTTTAGAATACGGGCATTAATCAAAAATTGCATCGTTCCGTTCAAATTAATTACTAGTTTTTTTGCAGAAAAACATACGCATAATATATAGGATGAGGCAAAATTAAATGATCAGCAACTTAATCAAATAAACATTATAACTTTTCCGAATCTCCATATTTGTCTGCAAGTGAGGCGTATATAAATAATTATCATAATCAGCTTCTAATGATGCCGGTTTGTTTGGGGAAAAAAAATACTCTCCAAACCATAGGTAAAGCATAGAGTTCATAATATAAATATGACTGGATGTGTGACAATATAAATTTTTAATTTAGACATTATGCATAAATATTTTTTGAAAATATAATAATAATAATAATAAGTATTATATACATTCGTGCACTTCCTTCGTAAGAGAGAAAATATTTTTTGAAAAAATATAATCAAAAAATAATAATAATAACGTAATATTATATACAAATTATCATATATTAACAAAAAAATGGACACTCATATTAATTTTTTATTCGTCATTAAACATTTTATATTTTAGTAAATATATTTCGGCCTACTTTGTACAAGTTAAAATACGTCTAAAAGGAAGACACAAAACAAAGTATCAATTCCCAAGTAGCTCATAAAAACTTCAAAATGTTATGCAAACATAATAAGTAATATATATAACAAAGCTTATAAAAATGTGACAAATTCAAACAACAGTTTACAACAATATAACATCGAAACAGGTTAACAATTTATTCCATGGCGTTATGAGGAATTGTACGATTTTAGGTTATGCGCAAACTTAGCTTATACGTACTTTACTTAGTATATGTGATAATTTAGGATTTTAGCAAAAAATGTCTTTTCTTTTGTACACACACAGATGATAGATCTGAGTTGTTTCAAAAATCGAGCAAGGTGATGCCTAGTCAGATTTTTGCTATCTCCAGCCGCGAAAAGACCACTGCCATTGAAAATAAACTAAATTAATTTCGATACCACCCTTGTGTTTTTTGGCATTTTTTATCTCTTTTAAAGATATTGTCCTTGATTGATATTTTTTTATACTGATATAGGGTATATATTTTTTAACACAAATACTACTAATCAATTCTTACGTTCCCAAATTGTCTGCCCTCCTGACACTGCCGCGGTGCACCCCTTGCTTACATTTGTTGTTAGCTCGACCCTGCCCAATGTGATGCTTCAGTAAAATACCTTCTTTTTTTAGCACTAAGATAGCCATAGAAAAAATACTTATATCATAAGTTGACATTGTTTTTTTTATGCGAAATGAAAATATATTTACGATAATTTAATCAACTAAAACTACAAACTCATACCAAATTTCCACAATGATATAATACATGTATGAGGTTAGCAAGAAAATTTTAAATTTAAAGTTACTAAGCGCTATTTAAAACAAATATTAAAGGGAGTTCAGAATTCCTTGAATCAGAAACATAAAAAATAACTGCCATCAAGTCAAAAAATATATATTTTTAATGCATCGATACCTATTACTGCCTATTGGGGTAACCTAATACCTTGTGGGTTAAGGGGGCAAACATGCATATTTGCCAACTAATAAAAAAACAAACCCTCATAAAAATTAGCGACGACTAAAAAAAAAGGTTCATACTTATATAATTGTTGTAATGCCTTATAAAATATATTTACTTTCAAATATTTTCATTAGGTTAAGGGCTCTGAGGAGGGGTATTTGCCCCGCATTATCCAATACCCTAAAACGCCACTGATTACGTCTACAGCGGCGAGGACGTTGCGACGTTGCCGATATTAACTTTGCTTTGGTGGAGCTCATAAAATTAAAATGTTCAGTATTGTATTAATATCTGCACAATATTTTTATTAAAGGCCGTGTTAGATGGGGCATGGGGGCCAACGCCGTCGGTTCCGGTGCGTATGTTTGCAGATCTATGCATTTTAGCTCCCAAGATCCTGAAAAACGATGTTTTTCCACAGGATTGGATGGGGTCAGACAAACTGGCCTTGGCAAAATTTGGTCGATCGGACCAAAAAAAAAGAAACTTGAAAATATGATCAAAAATGTAACTAATTATAAACCATATTATTGACAAAGACGAATATAAAGTTTAAATATAAAAGTAATTATAGATTTGGAGGAATTGTTTTTTCATCGACGGGTCGAGATTTCGTCTGTACACATATGATCGTCGAATATTAATATGGAGAAAAAGAGAACACGATACAATAAAAATGTGATGGCTCCAACCACTTTATTTGCTGGCAGATCAAATTGTGTGTAGGCAGTCATATGTTAAAATAGCCCATAGTAGTCTCAATCAATAATTTTGCCATTTTTTGATGCAATAGGTCAAATATTTGTTTTTATTGATGATAGCGTCCGTCCTCATTGCGCGAGGATAGTCAATGAACGGATAGAACATCATAGAATTTCAAGAATGGAATGGCCACCATATTTAACGTACATAAACTTTATTGAACACGTTTGTTCAATGTTCAATCGGCTCGAACAGCCTCCCCAAACTTTAGAGCAGTTGGCTAATAAGTTACAGGCAATTTGGAATACCATTCTTCAACAATTTATCAATGATTTGATAATAAGTTTTCCAAAAAAGACTAACAACACTAAGATGATCTAGGGGTGGTCCACACAATATTAATTTTTTTATAGGGATGTAGTGAATTCCACAATAAAGGAACTTTTTGTGTTGTAACTTTCCTTTCATTTATCGGGTTTCTTGTAATTGTTATTTTTTCCATAGAATAATTGTTTCTTTTGATTTTCCTGTTTTGGATGTATCATAACGTGAATGAATAAACATTTATTTATTATGGCTTAGAGATGTTCGCAATATCCACTTCAAGTATTAGGCAGTGAACATTAACTTCATCCAAAAAAGCCAAACATATGGAAGAATACCCATAAAGATTTTTCATCATCAACTAAGTTCAATTAATACGAAGTTAATATTTCCAGAGATGGTACCTTTAGTATAGCAGGTTGTACTGCTATTGAATTATAAGTAGTTTGAGTTTGGCTTAAAGAAGTTAAATTGCAAGATTTTTCATTTGAGAAACAAGATTTTGCTCAGAATTCTTAGGTAAGTCAAATAGAACACTATTAAAAAGGCTTCCGCAAAAATATTGCTTAATACCAGATAAACTCCGAATCTGTCTATCCCTTTATGTATTTAGCACATAAAACCTAAAAATGTGCAAGGTTTTAATGTTTTTTTTTCGGAGGTGTACCGGTTAGATAGTTGGCTTAATTTTTGTTGTTTATTTATTTATCAAAACCGGTAATTTTGTATAAAATCGTGTTTTAGCTATCGGACTGCATTTGTTCTAACATGAAAAAATACAGTACAATCCTACGGCTGTAACCCGCACCTAAAACTAAACTGAAGTACCTGAAGCCCTTGCTAGGCTGAACTATTGGTAATTTAAGAGATGATTTTAGATGCGAAGTTTTAAAAATTAAGTCCATGTATATTAGTAATATGCAGAACAAGATTTTAGGCCTGAAGTAACACCGGTCCACCAGGTATTTGATTGCCCGGCCGTCCCATCCAATCCTGTTTTCCTATTTCCGTCGGCCTGTTTGTGCGAAGTATAGCTCAAACATTTTCTCGATTAACTTCAAATTGTGATCAAATATCAAGGTTCAATAGCATGGTAACATTTTGGTAGAAATCCAATGTGGTGGAAAAATGGCGGCCTCAAAGAAAGTCGTTATTAAGAAACTGCTTATAGAATGAACTTCAAATTTTGCGGTAAAATTTTAGTGGGAAGCCATTACGTCGAAATAAAGTGGCCGACTAATGAAATCAACTTGGATTAAACTGATAAAATTTTAGTGCGAATCCTTTCCGTCAAAACTGTATGAATGAAGTTATGTATACCTAGTATAATTCTGTACGAGGGAAGTCTAGGTAAATACGAATTGACAAAAAAAACAGATTTTTTGATAATTTTTAGTGTATTATAAAGATAAACCAGTAGAATTATGCAACAAATTCAAAATGTGGGAGCAAAATGGCGGTCTTAAAAAAAACAGTGTAATTATTCAATCTATTTTAAACTATGCCCAAAAATCAATTGTGGCGAAGGTAGATACTGGTACGACTCCTGTGTTAATAAATAACTTTGTGCGGAACTAAATCGGGTCACACTTCACTATTCCTAATAAAAGAAATGATTCGTGACGAGAAAATGTACCGATTTTTTGTTATTATTTGACTCTGCCCCATTCTGTATATTATTCTTTATATTAATTATGTTGAAGGCTCACTTCTGACTCTAAATTTACTTACGCGTATGTTTTTCTACAAAAAGTAGTAACTAATTTGCATGGAAATTTGCGGTTAACCCCAGTGTTGAGAAAACTAAGGCAAAATCGGGAACATCAGTTTTTTTGTATTAGTTCTTGAATAATTTTCGTATGAAAATAAAATTCCAAAAAATAATATTTCAGATTCTTGGATTCTTTTGCACTGAAACTAAAGAGTGTGGTTTGAAGAGAAAAGAAGCATAATCATCTGCTAAAAAAATAAATTCGAAATCATTTTGCGTTTGTAATTATGTAACTAATTTAATTTTACCAAAAATATTGCTTAGTGCACTTTTTTGTCCGAGAGTGTATTTAAACGTTATGTGATAATCAGTAATAAAACTTACTAAACTCAGTGACTACCAGGGAAAATACTAACTTTTACGAAAACGGTTATTAAAGAAACCTTTTCCAAAAATCTAGCCGAGCTTGATGTTATAAAACACTCTCTGTCCCATGTTAGTATGACTAAGCGCTTGAAAATTTAATCTTTGGGGTTAAAATAATAGAACGTGTCGAAAATATAGACAATGGCGAATTCCAGCACTTTAAAATTCTCCATGTTTGGAGCTCTCTATCTGCTAACGCCAGCTACTCACTACTTATTTAAATATCCGAATAGTGTGGATGGTCCGGTTTGTCCGTGCAATTCGTTATACGGCAATCCCGGCAGAAGACGGTTTTTGGGCGAATCTTCAAAGTATGCACGCATCGGCGAACCATCCACCAGCATTAATATATTTTTTTGTATATTGTCTAGACAGTCTAACTGGAATTAATTTGGACTACTTTATATATAAACCAAATTGATGTACTCTGTGGATATATATGCTCCCATTTGTTCATTTACGCGGCAACTCTTTAATGCATATGAATTTATGAATTGCGTTATAAAGCCCGCTACGCTCTGTTCGGCGCGATACGTCACTTTACATGCATTAACGCATTGGCGCATTAACGAATTAACGAATATTTCATCCATACTGTGCATGAATTTTCAATTAATTCGCAGTGTTTTACAGATTACAAAAAACAAAAAAATTGATGCGGACGCATGGTTCACCGAAGTCAAAACCTACTTTGATGATTCGTCTAAAAGCCGCAATTAGCGGAGATTTGCAAATTGGTGCAACAAATCGACGAATAGCGGGTTTAACATATCACAGTGACACACCGCACTGCACAGTTATTAGCGGGCTTAAGCCAGGCATGAGAACAAATTCAAACTTCAAAATTTTTACTGAACGTTATATGTGACAATTTCGTATACTGTAAAGTTCAGATTCAGTTTTGACCGAGGGTAAACTTCTACTGCAGGCTGGGTCTTTTGATATAAAATTTCAATCTTGATTTTTTTTTAAATCCGTTTAAGAACACATAAGGATCAACACCTATTTACAAGAGCTACGTGTGTAAAATTCAAAACTAAACACTAAGTTTAATATGCTTAAGACTAAATAAGTTAGTAAAATAAGTAAAATAAAAAACAGACGTGTATGTTTTATACAAATTTACTTTTTACAAATGTACAAAAATACTATTCGTTGTATTTTCATAACAATCGTTATGGGATCTATGTGAACAGGTGCTGATACGGAATTATCCTAAATAGCCTTGTCCTGAAAAAGATAAAAAAATAGTTCATTAATAACCTTAGTTTATGTTAGCTAAGGGATCAACTACAACAATTTTCAGAAATGTATCAAATAATACCAATTTGCAGTCATAATTAAAGGACGTTACGCTTCATTTATATCGGTTTATTTTGATGAATGACCTGCCTAATGTGTGTTTAAAAAGGCGAAGGAGGACCTAGCATATGAAAACCCCAAACCCAGACTTCTTCATATTAAACTGATATACACTAGTGTTTGTGTGCCTAACGCAAGTTTATGTAAAATAAAAGATAAAGATGCTTTGAGTTTTATTTAATGGTTTGGCAAAAAAAAGAACTACCATTATTTCATAATCATTTTGTATGTGATATATGCTTTTTCCACTTTAGGCATGGCAATAATATTAAATTAATATAAATTCCTACTAGTTTTCTCTAGTCTGACAATGTAACTGATCATTGAAAATCAAAAATACTGTTAAAAAAATTTGGACCTCTAGGAGGACGTATATGGAAGCACAGTTCATTAACTGTGTCATCGCTGGAGATCTCCGAAAGCGTTTACCTATTACTGAATACTTCGGTTACTGCAGATTCAAAGTTTATTAGTGTGTTAAATACTTCTTCGTATTTGATCATTCATTTTCCCCAATATTTCGTTACTTATTTTACTGATTATTAAGTAAAAACTCAACTATTTTTAATACATTTTTAAATATGTTTTGTATATTTATAGGATAGGTATTAGGAAGGCCATATTTACTTAGTAATAGTATCATGTGATCCTACTGTTTACAGAATACCAAACGATATTCTATTTTAAAAAACGTAACAAAATTGTTTTATTATTCAGTTAGTTCCAATTAAAAAGTGATGCGGTTATAAAATTAAGAGGCTGACGATTCTCCAACTTTAGCACGAGAATCATATTCCTATAATACTTTGTTGATGTAAGTTAAAGTTAAATCATTTATAATTTAAGATCTATCAAATGTACAATTTTTAAATCCATATCAAGAAGACAAATTACATTTCACATTCAACTTAAGTAAGTTTTAGGCTTTTGACAAAATATGCAAAATGTATCTTAAAAGACCAAGGTACATTAACATTGGTCCGAACTCATGTGGCACAAAAGTACCTGGATTATTTGATTAAGTTATACACTATAAATAAATTTATCTTTACAATTGTTTTGAGGAAGTTTACATTTTATTTGAAAGTTCATTTCAAAGCGGGTTTTTATGGAGGTTGTTCATTTTTGGCGATTTAGATTTTGTATTCATATTTTCTGTACTCGGTGTGAAAAATAATTTCCACAAATAACTCCTATAGATGTACATGTATATTACCAAGATATCCTGTCGTTATGTACCCCCATTAAATATGAAAATGTAAGTTTAGTAAAAGCAAAAATATGATACAAACATAGATACTCATTTTATATTTATTATCGCATCTTTGGTTTCTATTATATTAATTTTTAAAATTCATTCATTTATCATAATATATCCAAGAAAGTGTGACTTTCTTGGATATATTATGATATATGAAGATATATTTTCGACAAACATTCTTTATCGTTTTCTTTGTAGAACTTACCTGCTCCACCTCGTGATCCGCCGAAACCTCCAGGTAGTCCTGAACCTCCAGAACCTGATCCTCCAAATCCACCATAACCTGTGGAACCACCAAATGAACTTCCTCCTGATCCTCGAGAGCCCCCTAAATTAATAAAATAAAATATGTATATGGTTTGTATATGTAGATGAAAGATATATGTATACAGGAAAAAAGAGAGTTAAGTGCAGACATTTTTAAAGGGGCACCGTGGAAGCAGCAAATTAATTATTTGCATTTATATATAAATGGGAAGCTATATAAACAATTATCTAAAACTTTTATATAAGGCCAAAGTGCTTACAAAACAGCAGCAAACAACTTAAATTTATCAGCAACAGTTTACAACAAAATATGCACATTGTCATCTTAAAAATTTGATATTAATTATATTTTTTTAAAATTTAGTTACCTAACGTACTTTAAAAGTGTACATATTCTAAACTAACTAAACAATTGTGATTCAGTAAATTGTTTTCATTACTTTGTATTTATTTTTATATTACTTAAGTAATTTTGCTTAAATGCCCGATATGCTTATAAATATATGCTTTTTGTATTTTTATAAATTGTTATTTTAATTTTATATGATTTTCAGTGAAAGAAAGTGAGAATAAAATTATTAACAGTTTGAGATGGTAATCATTATCAAAGAAAAATCATTTGAAATTATATTAGGAATACTGATCTTAAAAAAATGTACCGCTAAGTTAAATAGTTTAGATTTCGGATGTACAAGTGATTTCTTTAGTCCACTATACTCTTGCTCTCGTATCTGAAAGTTCCTAATTGTGGGAATACCTTTGGAATCGAGTCCATTTCCAAGGCAGAATTACAACACCGGAGCAGCCGCCTTTGTAGGGGAGTATATTGAGGTGGGTGCGATCGGGGTTAGCGAAAAAAGCCTTTCTGGGCTTGCCCCCCATCATATTGCTATTAAATATCTGAAACTAGTGAAAGTAACTATGCTCATAAGTTTTTTAACTTTAGAAATGACTGCACATTTCTCTATCTTGTTCCTATTTACTTCAGACAGCTACATTATCAAATTCATTAAATCAATACGTCAACACAAAAATATTTTTACAATAAATACAACATACCTCCAAAACCTCCGTACGCTCCAAATCCAGCGCTACCACTACCACCCGATCCTCCGCTCGATCCTACTCCATAACCGCCATATCCTCCAGATGAGCCGCCGCTTAGTCCACTTCCGGATCCACCAGATCCTCCTCCGCGTCCACCTCCAAAGCCTTAATAATAATTTTTTTTTGAAAAGTGAGCTAATTTTTTATTAGGTATCGTTTACATTTTTTACATATAAGGCGTGACTAATGACTGACATATTGTCTACGAATATTATTTTTAGTCCAAAGCTAAAATAAACCGTTTTAGTAAGTACAACAGTTATTTACCTCCATAGCCTCCATGAGAAGTTACGACGTAAGCTACTGCATGTCCAGGATTACCATGTAAGAATCCAGCTGAAACATAATATTTACAATTTATTACCAAAAGCAATACATACATAAAAAATTCTGTCATTTACACATTTAATTCATACAAATTTAATGCCTTATCTTAGATTTCCATTTTTCAAGAATTTCAAATATCTCACACCACTGCCCAATTTTTTATAGTGAGGTTATCTTATATTAATTCAGTAAATTTATATTTAACATATTGAGCTTCGTCTTTTGTGTAAGTGAAAAACGCCTAAGCAGTTACCGTTGTTTTTACTTATAAATTGCGATATTGGCCAGTTCGCGGGAAAAAACTAATTATCACAATTGTAGCCACAGATTTTTTTTTCAAACTGAATTTAAGTATAAAAATTAATAATTAAAATTTAACTCTAGTATATTAAATTATTTAAAAATCCAAAATATATTTTCAAAGTTTAGAGGGTGGAGGTCCAGACCCCAAGGACACCGGCCTGGCTACGAGCCTGGTTTTTATAGCTCCATTTAAAATACGATGACATTTCTTTTTGAATAGTTTCATTATTCGGTGATAACTGTAGTTTCTATAATTCTGTTGAACCTCTAACACATGCACCATTACTACATTGTGAAAGAGGTACGCCGATATTCAACGTAAATTCAACTCTCAGAAAACAATATCTATTTGGAGCTCTTTAGCCACTTTATTAAAAAAGTAATAAAAAAACGGTGAAATAAATGTAATATTTAAAAAAATTAACAACTAGAATAAGAATTTCATTGATATATGCATTTCAAAAGCAGTGTTAAAATAAATAGTTCCTGTAAAATTGTTAAAATAAGGCTCTACAATAGATAAAACCCTCTACCCTTTCCTTCGTTGTTGCGAGTGACATGCCAGGGGACATTTCATGAAATTTTTATAAAAGAAATATGACCCGATATTGCTTTTTTACATCTGAAATCCGTACTTTCTTCTGCTAAACTACACAAAAATGTTCAGTTTCAATTTTTGGCAAAAATAGTTTAGTGCTTTGCATAATTAGATTCGGTTTTTCTGTTAATTAAACATTTATAGAGTTCGTATATTCTTTTAGCCCTAACACTGGAACCTGTGGTGGAAGATAGATAAAAATACAAGAGTTTTAACCACACTACACCACATCTTATTACGTTCTGGACGCGCTTTTCGCTAACCAAGTTAGCATCATTAGCAGATTATATAAACTGTTTTATTTTAGTTTATATCACCTGCTGATTATGCTAACTTGGTTAGCGAAACTCGCGTCCAGAACGTAATAAATTGTGGTGTAGTGTGGTTAAAATTCTTGTATTTTGACGTATATTCTTTTACCAACATATATGCCTGTTTGACCTATATACGTTTTGTCACAATCTCCACATTTTATATACACCTGAGTGTTTAAGTTTATCAGATTTTGTTTTATTTTATTATTTTTAATGTACTTACTTCAATAATTATTCTTGTAAGCTATTATCTAAACCTTTTAGAAATGTATCTATTTTCGGGCTGGAATAACCCATATAGGATAAAACTTTGTAGACAGTTACGAGTTTATTTACTTTGTCCAAATGGAATTATCTTCTTTAGAGAACATATAGTTATAGTATTGCATTAAAAAAAAACTCTTGTTTGTGTGCTAGATAATTATTACCTTTGAACATCTTGCTTTTTAGTACTTTCCTGTTTTTTCGAAAATTTCATGATCAAGCGCAAATGTATTATGGTATCTCTCTACATTTATTATCACAGGGAACCTTGAAATATCTACTTTTGAATGAGTTTTTCTTTTTTTTTTGAAGTGTTGTATTTTTCTGTCTTTTTTTTGAGAATTTGAAAATCGGACTGTTTCCTTATTTTTTTTCTGTGGTTGTATTTTTCTGGCGCAGCTGGACCGCTTCAGCAGCTGTCGTATTGTATGTGCAATTAAAAATTATCACAATTTGTGACCACAATTATTCCCTTTCAAACTGATTTTTAGTTATAAAAAATAATAATTTTTGATGGAATTAATACGTTTGGTCCACGGACGCGTTAACAATTTTTTAGATTATTAACTTGACAGATGTGAGGGAGTATTAATTATAGATTCCGATCGATTTATCTCAGAAACTTATAAACATATTTAGGAAAAATTTATAAGGCTGCCTTTTTCCAGAAAATCTTGACTTTCATTTTTTTTATTACATAATTGCTCCATCTATCATATCTTATAAGATATTGACAAAAATTTGTCTTGCGTAGGCTCCAGCAATGTAAATTTTGGATAGCTTCCAAACGGCTACAATAAAAAAAACGGGTTTCTTAAATTTTCTTTTTGGAAAAATATTAGTTTTGTATTCTTGACTTTTCTATAAGCTATACACTATACCTGCCTGTTTTACAGATCAATTGAAAATGAAAAACACTGAGACTTATGACAAATCGAACACAAAATAATTGTACACTGTCTAAATAGAGAAAAACACAATGCTAATACATAAAAGTCTTGTAAAAAATGTATGAAAATTCAGTTGTTAAAGAATTGTATGATACGATAATCACTTTAAGACAATGTTTTCATTCAACCCTTAAAATATTGAGACTGCAAATTTAAAACGAAAATTAAATAATTATTTGATACTCACCGTTAACTAATGACAGAATTGCCGCTAACAGAACTAAAATAACCTGAAATAAAAAACGAATATATATTAAGCTAATTGTTACGTTGTCCCATAAACATAGTTATCGAAAATTCCTATTAAATCGAATGAATTTTTCAAAATTACCTTCATTTTAATTTTATTTAGGTATACAACTATGCCTATTCGTACACACAAACTTACTATGATATTATGCTCAAGTCACCCTGCTTATATATTATTCTTGTTTGAAATTAATATTTTGAACTCGACACCCGTCTGCAATTACAAACATGATCCTAAGTGACCTAGTTTTATTGACAAAACTTGAAATCAATATACCTCCGATATTAGAATTTAAAAATTTGTCATATATTTTTTTTAATCCGAACGCAGCGATATTATTATTACTATTATTATTATTACTGAAATATGAATTTAAATACTCGAATATTACAGTATTGAGTTCTAAGAGATTACACTGACAAAAATTGAGCCCTATGCTTTTAATTTACAAATATTATTTGAATTTATTATAATTTGACAGATTAAATAGTTATTACGCAGGGTGTCCTCAAATGAATTTACCATGCCTCAAATACGCATAATTTTTAGTAATTCTTCATAAACAATTTTGCTTGATGAAAAGGATACATTTGACTGAGGGGCATCAAAGAGTACTTTGGTAACTATTACTATTACCAAGAATTTCAGTTAAAAAGTAATGTGATTAATCTCCTTCAATTTGAATTAAAAAAAATACACTTAAATAACTACAGTTAGTCTTAAACTCCAGGATAACATAATTCTTTGCCTTGTCATGACTATTTGTCGCGAAAACAATAGATCTTACTGTTTAATTTTTTAATCAATAGTTATTTTTTATTATTTTGAATAATTATTGTTTTTATTCAATTCATCTAGTTCACTGATACTTAATAAGCAAAAGAAGAAGTAGCAATAAAAATACTATTGTTAACTGAGAAAATATATCTGGTACTGGTAAGCCAATCCCAAAACTTCGAACACTGCACCATTTCGATTGTTAAAAATATTAAATACTTATAATCAGATAACACAGACCTTAGAAATATTTTCGACGCAAGCAGATATTTAAAAATCGTAGAACGCCGTCTTCCATGGAACACGGATGCATAAATCAATACTAAATATCAACATTTGGTTAAAGGAGCCCACAGACTTCGCTTATTTTGTACGGTTTTAACCACGGTTAAAAACGAACAGATTAAAAATGGTTTGTTTTTCCACATACAAAGTATAGTTTTTTCAAAAATCACCTTTGGGTATGAGAAGATAAAATTGCAAATGTCTATTTTAACAGTGGCGGCTGTGATGCAGTTTTGTTCACAATTCCCTTGTACAGAATTCCACTGCGTTTAGATAACACAGTTTATATAGACATATAATTATTTGGTAATTCCTTTATAAAAATTTTTAATTTATATAATAATAATAATTATAAGTAACTTTTATTGAATTATTTACAATATTTGTTTAAAATTATGACAAAATAAAACTTCAACGTAAAAACAGGGCGAATTTTTTGCTGGATATAGAGTTAAACTATTAATACAAACTTGTCTGCCATGTCCAGACAAGAATCATAAACAAAATCGTAATCATTAACAGATATGACTTTTCAATTAATATTTTAATGTACTCCCTAGACCGTACCTCTGAATCCAATACAATTCCCCAGTTACGAGCAGACGCCACTGCAGGAAGTGTGACACTGTCAAGAATAATATTAAGATTTTGGAATAAGAAATCTCTGTGGTTTTTTGGACCAAAGCATTAAAATTGATTTTGAAGGGTTTAATTTTAAGTTGTGTTCAAAAGAAAGCTTTTTTAATATATTTAAATCTTCATTTATTATATTTGATGTATTTAAGTGGCCTTCATGACTAAAAATGATAGTAAATTTGAGTGTTTTTTGCGTACGCCTGAATTTTACGTTCATTCAAAGATTTTAAAATATCTGAAGTGTAAATAATAAAAAGACAAGATCTGAACCCGATCTGAAAATATGTTATTACAAAATATTTTTTGATAACGATTCAAAAAATAGGACTTTATTAGACTAACTGATGGTTCCTCAAGTCCATAATATTTTAATTTCTCCTAGCAAAAGTTCGTGTTTAATAGTATCATTAGCTTTTGAAAAATCAAGGAGAACTAGCGCGGTATTTAATTTCTTATCAACAGCAGTCATAATATCATCGGTTAGATTAACTAATGCAACAAATATACTAAAGTCTTTTCTAAAGCCACATTGACTTTCTGGAATTATATTATTAACAATGCAGTAATGAAATAAATGATTATATAAAATTTTTTCAAAAATTTTAGAAAGAAGTGGTAAAATGTTGATTATCCTGAGATCGCCAAGATTGGTTGTATATTTGGGTTTAGATAAAAGCTTTCCAATAGAAATTTTCCACTGATCCGGAAAATAATTAGTCTCAATACAACAATATACCTTCATGAAAGAATTTGAAAAATTTTTAAAATCTAGAATAAATCACTTTATTGAAAAAAACTCAATCCTTTCTCCCATGCAATTTGGCTGTCGACGGAATATACCATAGAATGCCTAACTACCGAAATTTATAACCATTTAGAAAAGAAACAGCCCACTATGGAAGTTTTTGTCGGTTTAGCTAAACTTTTGACAGAATAGAATCACAATCAATCATAAAATACTCTTGAAAGAAGAGGATTTAGAGGTATACCACTTAATTTATTTACAGATTATCTCACCCACAGAAAACAAGTTAAAATAAACAACGTATGTAGTGACCAATCCTTGGGGCCATCAACATCCCAGCAATTTAAAAATATTAAATATTAAAAAAGATATTAACATTTTCAGTGCTATTGCACCTCAATTTTGAATCAGTAAGGTAAACATCATAAGATATTTGGGGATTTTTATTCATATTCATTTAAAATGGGACACGCACATACAATTCACAGTTAAAAAAAATCAGATCATTATTACCTAGATTTAGATACCTTAGATCAAATCTGTATTTTGGTTTAGTTGAACCTCATATAAATTATAGTCTTATAGCTTGGGGAGGAACTACAAAAAATCATTTACATAGTTTAGAGGAAGATCAAAAAGCTGTGCTAAAAATTATTTATAAAAAACCATTTACTTACTCTACTGAGGCATTATACAGTGATACAGGTATATTTGATGTCAAGTAGTTATTTTTTATCGGCCGTGGGATGAGTTCACATTTCTAAAAATCATATATTCACAGTTATCCATAATCACAATACCCGACAGGGAGTAGGTGCCCTACAAGTGCCCAATATATCGAAAACAATGACACAGCTGAAATTCCACAAATCTTTTTAAAGCTAAAGTAAGAAAATATTTATCGTCTAAAACATGCTTATAAATGCATAGTTTAATCGATATTAAGAACATCACACATAAAAAAAGTCAAAATACTTTTATTATTTTTATAGTTCTTACTTATTTGTATTAAAAAATCCCGAAAACATTTGTTTTTTCTTTATATCTCTAATGAAATAATGCATAACTCTTAATGGTCAAATTTTAAAATAAATATTGACTTTGTATAAATGTTGATATAAGAATTTAAAAAAAACCCACATTTAAATACTATAACATCCTGCGCCCAATTTTTATTATTAAACAAGTTGTTTATTGATTATATAGATTTAGTTATAATATTATTAGAGTATATAACATTAGAACATCTAAACAAAAGGAACTTACCCTAAGAAAGTTTACTACAACAAGTCGCTGCAGACTTTATAGGTAGTTAAATTTATTTACATATAAGTAAAATACGAGTATATCTAAGAAAGCATTAAGTATACATTTTTTGAATTAACGTAAATAAATAATAATAATAATTATTATTATTTTTAATATTTCAATCGTTTTATTACAAACTATGTAGATTCACAGAATGTTTTATCTGTGGGAATTTCGCACGAGGAAAGATTTGAGTAAAGGCAAATTTACGGATTTTTTAGGTATAGATATATTTTTTTTATTTTTTTATATGTCTATACAAAATAAATTATGTCATTTATTATTTTTCTTTGTAACCAAATTGAATTTTATCTAATATTTAAACATCTTATTAGACCCTCATTTTTTTACCATATAGGATCCAACTCAAATTTTTCCAGTTTATCCCTGTTCCACACTTAATTTCTTGCGAAACTTCAAGTCAATTTGATAAGTAGTTTTCGGTACCGAATTGTTAAATATTTTATTAGCTGGCTATTTTGTTCGGCAGTAATGGTTTCACACCAAAGTATAAATTGTTCTAATAGAGATTTTTTTTAGTTTTTTGTGTGGCCGTAATTTTGTTCCGCGATATTGGATTTTTACAAAAATGTTACCATTTCATCCCCACATGAGCCCTGGTTTTTGACATAAAAAGCCTTAAACATAGTAAAAGGCAAGGTCATTAATAGTGATGTAGCCCTAGCTAATGGAGAATTAGATCAAGCGATGAATCAAGGATTCCAACAAGTTAGACTGCTTCGGGATAAGTAAGGAAAGACCAAGATAAAAGATCAGTACGTTCCAACAAGCTAGACTGCTCCAGGATAAGCAAGGAAAGACCAAGGTGAAAGATCAGTACGTTCAAAGAGTGCTAGCTCTTCTGAAGACAAAACGAACGCCGGAAATCTCATTACAGCAATTACCACAAATGCTGTGCCCGTGCTGTCCTACAGTTTCGAAATCTTGAAATGGACTAAGACGGAGCTAGAGGATTCGCCTAATGATGTACAAGTACAAGTCACACCACACATGGTCATCAACCATCCGAATGACCTTAACACGAAGAGAAGGTGGATGATCTCTTGTTGACTTGACCAATTCACACTCCCGACAGCTGCAAAAATGGAGAGATTTCTTCACCAACAAGGCACAAACATCAAGCCTTCATCGCATAGTGACCTTAAGTAACAACTCGTACTCTCCACTAAATTTCGCAAGTCACAACATCATCCTAAAGTCACTTTCAGACACCGACAAATAGGAAGAGTGGTCTCAAATGGCACTGCACGGCCGATATCACAATGACTTGAATCAGCCACACATACATAAGGAAGCATCATAGGTGACTATATGATGGACAAGGATTTGTGATGGGAATACAGGACCAAGTTATTAACAAACGTAATTACACGAAATTCATCAACAAAGACCGGTCCGTTGAATCCGATAAGTGCCGAAAATGTAGCGAGAAATCAGAGACTATACAGCATATAACATCTGGCTACACATAACCAGGTGTGTAACATCATACACCAGAAGCTTGCCAAGCAGAATAGTTTTATCAGTCGTAAAGCAAACAATAAAGCAAAAACAGAAAAATAAAAATTCACACACAATTTAAGAAATCCCTCGTACAAATTGCAATGGGGTATATATTGGTCAATCAAGTCAATATCTCGAAAACAGAAGCCTGGTGTGAGGCGCTGTCTATTAATCACGAGGATGTTACGAATATTTTGTGTATAACAACTAATAAATTTCAATTCCTTCACCCAACACTTTTCCCTTCCTAATTTTACTGTTTCTGTCAAAGTCATCGAATTTTGGTCCTGGACTGAATAATCATTCTACAAAATTAGTTTTTATCTACATAGACCGTATGATGTTGTTTTCTGTTTGTGTCTAAAGCAAGTATTTCGTTTTATATATTTTTTTTAGTTAAAATTATTGTAATTTGACGTGAAACGAGTTCTGCCCTAAGTAAGTAATAAAAATGATTTGTATATTTCCTCTTTGTAGTTAATAACATCATATTTCAAATAATGATAGTTCACGATTCTAACCACTTATTTTTTAGTGTACACTACATTTATTCATTTATTTACTTATTTATTTTTGGACAAAAGGGTCACAACCAAATACCTACTGTATCTACTGAAGTATCCACATATTATAACAAAAAAAAAATATCATTAAAAGTTTAGAATTCTTATACTAACTATAAGGTAATGACCTATTTACCATGAAAAAATTACAATTATTAAACAACATAAAAGTTAAGAATTATACACCAGCTACAATTTACATGAAGAAACCAAAAGTTATTTTACGTTCATAATATTATAAAAGTTAGATGTGCCGATCCTACATTGTCTTTAAAATATTTTTCACCTTTCTAAGAGTCCTAAAAAAAAAGTCAATGATAACACAGCACATTACTATGTCTTACTATTCGACAGAGGGGCGAGTTCTGAGCTGAGTATCTGTGCCTAAAAGGCAAGTGAAATAGTTCCCTCGTCCTTAGAGACTTTTGGAGGACATTAATATTAATTTGTTCCAGAATATAATAAATAAAAAAAGTACATCAAAATTCTTCCGCCTACTCTCTAGTGACATCAAGTGATAGTGATTACCCAACCTGTTACTGAAGGTAATTTGCTGTGGACTCCAAATAATGCTAGCAAAGCACAATTTGCTCAACACAAAGGAGTTAAACAAACACATGATGGATTTAACGTTATTGAAGGGTCTATATTTTCCTATGACGTAGCCTAACGTTTTTGCAGCAGAATTAGCGACCGATTCGACATGCAAGTCGAAAACGAGTTTAGAGTCAAATATGATACCTAAATCTTTGTGGTAGTATTGACTTTGTTTAATAGGGTATTTTTAAATGGTAGGGCTGAGCTATTTGGTTTAGATTTCGTGAGAACGTAATTGTTGTACATTTTGATACATTCAGAAAAAGACTATTATCATCGCAATATTTCCCTAACCGATCCAAATCACTCTGGAGCTTATCGCAATCTTCAGGAGAGGTAATAGGAAAGTTAACTTTAAGGTCATCTGCATAAAGTAGGAAATTGCAATACTTGTAACAGCAATTAATTTTGTTTATATAAATAATAAAGAATAAAGGACCTAAATGTGACCCTCGGGGAACACCGGATGTGGCTAAAAATGGTTGTGACAGAAAACTCTCAAGAGAAATAAACTGCATTTGATTCTTTATATACGATTCAACCCATCTGAGAAGGCTTCCACCCACACCGACTTCAGCCAACCAAATATTGTGACATCTTGTCAAATGCCTTGCTAAAGTCGGTGTACACGGCATCCACCTGAATTCATTGGTCCATGTTACCATGTAAGTATTCACAAAATATAAACAAATTTGCCTCCAGAGAACGACTACGAATAAAGCCATGTTGTTCCGAAATTATCACGTTTTTTACAAGGATAAAAATATATTCATAAATAATTTTCTCCAAGAGTTTTGGTATGACTGAGATCTTGCTTATAGACCGATAGTTTGTTACGTCGCGTCGCTTTTTTGACCACTTTTCAAAATCGGCACTACCATGGCAGCCTTCCACCTATCCGGGAATTCAGCCACTCTAAGAGAGTAGTTGAAAAGCATTGTTAAAGGTATACATAAAGAATTAGCATACGTTTTGATAAAAATTGCGGGCAATTTATCTGGACTAGCGCCTTTTCTAGAGTCAAGTGCATGCAATTTTAATTATTTAAATTATTAGGGATTTGATTAAATTGGTACCTCTCAGGCACGAAAACACTCTCAAAGTATGTCCCGAATAAATCAGCTATATCAGAGCCACCTTTAACATACTTGTCACCCCAATGCATCGGATTAAAAATATAGCTAAAAGTAATGGATATAATGATAATTTTGTACATAAATTAGTAAATAGACATAAGCATAAGAAAATGTTAAAAGATGCCACTACTCTTCAAACACCTGAGGCTTCCAATAAATTCATAGTAATCCCATATGATCCCAGATATACGAGAGGTCTAGGAAAAGTATTTAAAAACGTAGGTTTTAGAGTAGCCTACAAAATGAAGAACAGTTTGAAAAATCTCCTTGGAAACCCCAAAGATAAAGTCGACTTGAGGGAGAGCCGTGGCATCTATGAAATTAGCTGTATTGACTGCGATCTAAAATATGTTGGGCAAACCAAACGCTCCATAAACATTCGTTTTAAAGGACACATGGCACATTTAAGATACGGAAGAACAGAAAAGTCAAGCGTTGCCTAACATGCTTTGGAAAACAATCACCGAATAGGAATAAATAATCTTAAGTTGATTAAAAATGTACCTAATAATAGATTATTGGATGCATTTAAGAGTATAGAAATAGTTAAATGTGGTTAGAAAGCACTAAATATAGACAGAGGGCATATTCCCTATAGTCCCCTCTATTGTTTACTTGACAACGGTGCAGTCGGGTGCAACCAAGTGTGACCACATTTACCTATGAATAGTCACGGTTAGGATAAGTTACTTTAGTTTATATCATCTGCTGATGATGCTAACTTGGTTAGCGAAACGCGCGTCCAGAACGTAACAAGTTGTGGTGTAGTGTGGTTAGAACTCTTGTATTTTGATCTATATTTTAAAATTGTTTAAAAACCCAGACAGGGCACCAAGGGGCTGAAACCACCCCTTTAATATCATATTTTTTATTTAAAAAATGATTAGTTATTCGGAAAAACACTTTGCGTGCTTTTTATTTTATTTTATTACATATTTTAAGATTTTTTTATAAATTCATACAGAGTTTTTGAAAAAATCGGGTCAATGATTAATTTTTGCGATCTTTCTCAAACCGTTTGCCGAGGAAAGCTGAAGTCTACAATCACCATTCTTTTTAATAGTTATAATTAGAGTCTATGACGTACATCTATATTATTTATATATCAATCAATCTTTCAGATTGACGCAAATACGCATTTTTTATCTGCACAGCTTTATTTGACAAGATTCTATTTGTTTTACCATAATGGCTCCACACTAAAATTTCACCAGTTTATCCCTATATTACATTTGATTTTTGTGCAAAATTTGCACTTGGTCGGATTAAAAGTTTTCTAGAAATAATTTTTTTTAACATCTTGTTAGACCGTCATTTGGTTTCACCATATTCGATTTTTATCAAATTATTACCAGGGCATCCCCATATAACTCTTAATTTTTTACCAAAATTTAAAATTAAACGGAACAGTAGTTTTTTAGTTATACCGTGAACAGGCAGACGGAGAGACAGACAGAAAGGCCGACCTACAGACAGACAGACCAAGGGAATTGAGAAAACATGTTTTCTAGGGACCCTGAAATAATAATAAGACATTTATACATATAATACATTATATAGTATATAGAAGTAAATACATGAATTGCAAAAAAGGAGATGAAAACAATTATAAATTGATCAAAGTTCAACCCGTATAAAAAATAGATAAACTATAATTCCCTTTTTTAGTTTGCATGAAAACACAAGAAAAAAAATATAGCAAAAAAAATTCAAATTGCAACGGCATAGAAATAACTCATTAGTTACATTCTGAATGGAATTTAAACCGACTGCACTTCACCTATTGACTAAACATTTCTTGTGTTAACTTCTTTTTAAAAATTGATGGGTTTAGGACTTTTAAAAAAGAAGGAACTGTATTATTAAGCTTATAAATATTATAGGAAAAGCTTCTTTGAAACATAGCGGTTTTGTGTGGTGGTGGAGAAATTAGAACCCTAAATCTAAGATTTTATCTGTGAACATCTGTACTATATATTTTATCTTGTTTGTCAAGTATGGTGGGCAGTTATTAAAAATAATATTGTGGAAAAACACCAAGGGGTATAGTATATGCTATTCTGCATATTCAACCATTTGGCATCATATATTTTGTGCGAAACCGGATCATATTTTCGTATACCATAAATAAACCGTAAACAGTTTTTTTGCACTTTTTCAATTCTATTTGTATCTGTTTAATCTAAACATGGTACATATAAAACAAACAATAAGTAGTTAAAATGACTTAACACTAGAGAATCCGTTAATTTTACTTTTTGAGCCTCAGTCAATAAATGGGGATGTGGATAAAGCAACTTTAAGGAAATGTATGCCTTTTGTATATAATGCGCTACTTGCTGTCTGAAATGAAAATCCGTCTCAATTTTTAGACCGAGATTATTTGCACAATTTTTAAACTGTAAGACCTTATCACTGACCCCTATATTAAGTTCCGACATTCAAAGATTCTTATCCTTGCCAAAAACCATAACAGATGATTCATTGGATTAATTAGCAGCCCGTGACGAGCCGAAAATTCAGTTATTTCTCTTAAATCTTCATTAATTAGTGCCTGTGCCTCACGCCAAGTACTGGAGATAAATGAGTATAGTACCTGAGTGTCATTGGCATAAAAATACGCCGTACTAGTATATATTGCAAATAAAAGAGGCCCCAATATAGATTGTCTTAAACTTGTTTCGACATACTGCGTTCGCTCAATAAGATAATTTTTAACAAATATTATGGCACTATCCGAAAACTCGACATAATTTAATATAGCTAATAATAGTTCATGACAATCGTGTCAAATTCATTAGAATGGCGGACTGACTCGAATCTAATGACATCATAAGGTCATCTATAATACTTAAAAGTGCCGTTACACAACTATATCCAGTCCGATATCCTGACTGGTTAGGCGGCAAAATAGAATTTTCTTGTAAAAAACTTCGTATTTCATTATTCATAATTTTTTCCAGGAAGTTTGAGCGGCAAGGTAAAATACTAATGGGTCTTAATTCATTAAAACTCTTTATTTTATAATTTTTTGAAAGTGGCGTAATGCGTGCAATTTTCCATTCATCTGGAAATACCATCTAAAAGACAATGTTAGTGAGAAATGGAAGAATTCTGGGGCAGCATAATAACAATATTTCTATATTTATCAGATCTGAATAGCTGCGTTTTTACCTCATCTCTACTAACCATACTAAACGAGAATTTGCTTTTTATATTCTCTTTAAATTATTTTGGTAATACTGTAATAGTGTAGGATCCGTTGGTTGTTTCTTTCTAGAAAATTATAAGAAATGTTGATTTATATCTGAAGGCTTATTTAGGGTATCAGGAAAATGTATATTTTCAGTTTTAGAAGTTATATTTAATTTTTTCAATTTTTTCCAAAGAACTCTACTATTACCTTCATTAGAAATAGACTCAAGGTATCTTTTCTTTTCATTTTTAAATGCTATGTTAGTTTGCTTACGTAATTGTTTATAGCTATCCCAATGATGTTTGTTTCTTGTATTTTTAGTTTAAGTTTAGTTTTAAAAGCTTTATCCCTAATCCATCATAATTTCTATAGTGTCTGTTAACCATGGTGGTTTTTGCTTTTTTATTTTGATAACTTTTTAAGGAGCCAAAATATCAAAAATATTTTCATTAGATTATTAAAATATAATACTATCTAAAGATCTGATAAAAATCTCGGAGGGTAAAGGAACGAATGTGCATTAGCGCACATAACGGGCAAAAATAACTGGATCTCTGCTCACTTTTTTAGATGCTGAACTCACTAACGATACTGATTTAATGTTGTACCAGATAAAAACGCTTTGTTGAGACACTTCAGTAAGAAAATATGCCGAGTGTAAGCAGGCAATATACATACAGAAAAGCTCAGAATATTTTGAGAACCGCATAAGAACTGGGGAACCCCAAAGATTTTTAAACCAACTATATACCAATATTATATCAAACATGTATTTAGAGATATATTTACATATAACATTTAAATGCCACTTAGTTAAGATCAGGTCGAATTAAAATATTATGGGCTACATAAAAACCTAGATTATATAGGAGAGACAAATATTCTTATAATTAGTGCTTTAAGTTAGAAATTTTACTAATTAGCACTTATAATAATCTCCCTAACATTGACGTGCTCTGGTGTAGATAATATATACAATGCCGCATCAGCTGCGTCTTCAGCCACTAGTCCATGACGACTAGCCACAAACTCTCGTGCCTTTTCTGTTCCATAAGCCACTTCTGGAAACTCAGTTTTCACGTAACCCGGACTGAGACTCGTAATTTTAATAGGTAATTTTTGACGGTTAATTTCTAGTCTAACAGTCTCTGTTAGTGCAGTTACAGCATGCTTTGTTGCGGGATAAACACTATGTCCTGGAAAATCTATCACTGTGTGGCCAACAACACTATTTAAGTTTATAATGTGTCCTTTAATATCATGGGCTTTCATACTAGCAATGGCTTCTCTGGTACAGATTGCTACAGCTAGAATATTGGTGTCCAAAACGGGTTTCCATTTTTCTATATCCCCGTCGATAATAGTTGTCGCGTATAACAGTCCAGCGTTATTTACAAGTATGTGAATGGGGCCGAGTTCGGTTGTAATTTCTTTGAATGTGGATAATATTTCTTCTTGCTTGGTCAGATCACATTGGAAAGCAAACAGTTTACCTTTTTCCTCACTTAGTTGCTTAGCATGTTCTTTTAATAGTTGTATTCTTCGCGCTATTCCTGCAACTATAACACCATGTTTCACTAAACTTTCGACTATAGCTTTTCCAATTCCCGCAGAAGCGCCGGTAACAACGGCAATCTTACCCTCGAATCTTTCTAAAGATAATGAATACGACATTATAGCTAAATTTGTTGTGTTGTTTGAATCAAAATAAAAAAAGCTCTCATCCTTATATAATATCAATTTTGGTATCTTTCTGATAATATTTATCTTTTCTGATAATACATAGCATGCTTCAAATCATTATATCGCAATGACCGCCAAGATTCCCAGAAAAACAAGCTTTCTAGAGCAAAGATACATTCCCGTATCAACAGTCACATTGAACAAATTTACGTTTAATTACTGTTATTTGAAATCTATGAATTAGGTCTTTATATATCATATATTATCTTGTTTTTGAAAAATTGCCAAAAAATTTGCTATAAGTACAAATGATCAGAGCTGAGGTACTGAATACAAATTTTGATACTGTAAGTATTTTTTATTTTAAACTGTTCTATTCCAAACCAACTTTACAAGTTTATTACATGGAATGTTACATTTAACAATAGAAAATAATAATAATAAAATTGTAATAAATGAAAAAACTCCTATGTTATAATTCAATATAATATAAAACTAAGTTGAAATAAATATTTTTGAAAAAATCTATTGATTTTTATTTTTGTAAAAAATGCTTTTTTATATGTTTTTTAAATGTTGATAGTTTTGTTTTACGTCTTATAGTCTCTGGTATATTATATATTTTTAAACCATCGTGCAGAATTGATTTTTTCTAAAGTTACTTTTTGTTGTAATAGTCTGTAATTGTAACCAATGTCTTGTATCGTGATTATGTTAAGTGTTAGATTTTTGAAATATATTTGATTTTTTTCCAATATTAATAATAGAGTGTATTAAAATAAGAATTTTTAAATTATAAATATTTTGTAAGTTTAAAAATCCGTTAGGTTTATATAGGTTAACAGAAGGTTCCAAATATGGTAGTTTATAAATACATTTTAGAGTTTTATTTTACAAATTCTTTAAACGTTTAATATGTACAAATTTAATAAAACAAGCAGATCCCCAAACTGAAATTCAATATTGGAATTTAGAATATATTAAAGAATAATATATGTTTTTTAAGAATTTTAGAGGTACGAAATATCTTGCTTCGTATAATACTCCTATTAATGGAGTTATAGCGGTTCTTATACTCTGATTTTTTTAAGTTATCCCTATAAAATTTTATAATTAAAATTTTTTTGTTTGTATTTGAGCTGTTAGTAGCTTCTCGGGTAGGTATGTTTGTGTTGCATATTCGATAACCATTGGAGGAATATATGTCTAATAAGGATTTTGTTTCATTGCTTTTATTTTGAAGAAGATTAATGTTCATGTTGTCTATAAAAATACACTCTGTTTTTAATTTATTTAACTTTTCCATTTTTTCATCCAATAATTTAAAAAAAATCTCATTTTTTGTCGAAGATTGTATCTTTGGCACAAGAGTAATTTAGGTAATTTAAATTCTAACCAAAAAGAGAGATCATAGATCACGCTGAATACCAAAACCATTTAGGTAGTAGCCTTTCTGTTTTAGGCAAGGCCATGAATATTATTTTAAACCGAGAGCAGGGCGTGGACAAAGAGGAGAAAGAGAAAATACTTCTCCATCTTAACGACACGAGTCGTATTATTACCAATTTATTCTACAAAATGTCTTGCGTTAGAAAGCAGTTTATATATCCTTTATTGGATCCAAAATTCAAAAACATAGGGGAAAGAACGACGCCTGGTGAATTTCTCTTAGGGCCAGATTTGGCGGAAAAAATCAAAGAAGTCGCTAGAAACAACAGGGAGGGTGCTAAAGGCGACCTATACTAGCACTAGCCAAGTTAGGCCCTCAACATCAAAAAAATTAGGCCAAAAAGTTCAAATTAAAACAGGTCAAATAAATACCAAACAATCTTTAAACCGTATACGCCCCACTCGTTATGTAGATTACCACCGGAAAACGAGTTACTAAAAAGGGCACAAGAAGGATTACTACAACAAGAACAGGAAAAATTATAACACTCGGTGGAGGTAGAAGAAATATCAGTAGATAAAAACAACATTACGAACTTTGCAGGTAGATTAAAATTTTTTTATTCCAACTGGTGCAAATTAACTTCGAATCCTGTAATTTTAAAATGAATAATGGGTTATAAAATACCACTTATTCGGGCTCCTGTTCAAAGAAAATCTCCAATTTCGCCAAAATTGTCTACCTCAGAAGCCAATGAACTAAGAGTAGCTATTACTAACCTGCAGTCATTAGGCGCTATAAAGCATTGTAAACCAGTTAAGAATCAGTTTCTTTCCAGGTATTTTGTAGCACAAAAACCTAATGAAAAAAGGCGATTTATATTAAACTTAAAACATTTTAATAAATTTGTTTTCGCACCACATTTTAAACTTGAAGATATTAGAACGGTATCAAGACTACTTTTAAAGGGTTATTTCATGGCATCTATTGACCTAAAAGATGCTTATTTCCTAGTAAATGTTAGCGTAAATAACAGGAAATATTTAAGACTTTCTTTTAATAGTAAATTATTTAAATTCACTTGTTTACCGTTTGGACTATCCTCAGCCCCTTATACATTTAATAAATTAATGAAACCAATTTTGAGACACTTACGAACGTTGAATATTTTTTGGGTAAATTACTTGGACGACTTTCTTATTATGGGAAAATCATACAAAGAATGTTTAAAATGTGTATATATCTGTATAGAATTATTTGAGTCCTTAGGCCTGATAATAAACTCTGAAAAAAGTGTTTTGTTACCTCGAACTAAATCTAAATTTTTAGGTTTTATATTTGACAGTCTTAATATGACCATATCTTTAACTAAAAAAACAAGAAGCAACATTAAAAAACGGGTAGAATATTTTATAAACAATAAAACTCATACCATACAAAAATTTTCCAAATTCATTGGGCTATTAGTTTCAGCATGTCCTGCCACAAAATATGGATGGCTCTACACCAAGTCACTTGAAAGAGAGAAATTTTTGGCCCTTATTAAACATAAAGGAAACTATAATGGGAAATTTTCTTTATCTAGCAATGTCATACCTGATCTTAAGTAGTGGTCTACCCACATTTTAACTTGCTATAAAGATATTAAAAAAGATAAATTCGAACTAGAAATATTTACAGACGCGTCAACTTCAGGCTGGGAAATATGGTCAGAAACAAAAGAGGGTTGCCATGGCTGGCCTTTAGAAAAAAATTGTCACATAAATGTCCTAGAACTTAAAGCAATTTTTATGGTCTTCAAAAGTTTACCTTTCCTTTAAGACACTGTAATATACTTATTCGATTTGACAACACCACAGCGGTAGCATATGTCAATAAAATGGGAAGTGTAAAATTTGTACATTTAAATAATTTGGCAAAAAATGTATGGCAGTGGGCTGAAGAGCGAAATATTTGGCTCTTTGCGGTCCATAATAAATCAGAGGACAACTATAAGGCTGATAAAGAATCAAGGAGGTTTCCTACTGAAACAGAATGGAACTTGGCGGATTATGCCTTTTTCCGTATTATAAAGACATTTGGAATACCAGATGTTGACTTATTTGCCTCGTCTCAAAGCTTTAAATGCACTAAATTTGTATCTTGGAGAGGCGATAAAGGCTCTATAGCAACAGACGCCTTAACAATACCATGGAATAATTTCTATGCATTTCCGCCGTTTTCCTTGGTTCTTAGAACCTTATCAAAAAATCATTTCTGATCAGGCAGAAGACATTATCGTCGTCCCGAACTGGCCTTCTCAGTCATGGTTTCCCTTATTTTTAAAACTATCAATCAGTGAACTACTTGAATTTGTTCCTAATGAAAGCCTTTTATATTCTCATTTCAGCAAGACTCACCCACTAGCACCAAACCTTTCCCTGGCAGCAGCGAAGTTCTCAGGGAGGCATTTCGCTTAAAAGGTCTACCTGAGTGTGCCCTAGAAACAACACTTCAGTCCCTGTCATCTTGACACTAAAACACTACAATACATGCTTTAAGCAATGGTGGGATTTTTGTAACAAAAACAATATGTGTATATACTGATAGCATTTGTTGTATAATAAGATTTCTGCAAGTCACTAATATGCAAGGGGGATATAGGTAGCGATTTTAGAATTAAAAGATTTATGAAGGGTGTCTCAAGAATAGCACCATCAAAACCCAGATACGAAGTTACCTGGGACCCCAAACCAGTACTTGAAAAAATTCAAAATATGGAATCAAGTTCACTTAAATATCTATCATATAAATTGCTGTTGCTACTAGGTCTAATCACTGGTCAAAGAATTGAAACATTCAATTCATTGTCGCGTTGGAAAAGCATATCCATGTTTACAAATCCCAAAATTTACCGAAAACCTTTCTCTGTGTGTAGCATCAATTTTAAAACATTATTTGAATGTAACACAACAATTACG
>JAUTXW010002593.1:0-46729 GCA_030620095.1 Kuschelorhynchus macadamiae
AATACATGAACTGGTATGAACAAATTAATTAAATAATTAATAACTGGTTGAAATACAATCGGTAATTTAAAAAACTACAGAGATACAACTAACTGCCAGTACTTTCTGAAGACTTTTTATAATAAAAATATGTATATACATAATTTTTTGCAGGGTACTAGAGATAATATATTTAATTTAATTATAAAAAGCGATATAAAATTATTTTTATTTTGTTATTTTAACAAATTACAAGAGTTTTTTTTATTAATAATACATACCTATTTTTAAATATGGAATGTATGATGTCAACACACAAAAATATATACATGTCCATATGAAACCTAAGGAAGACGATGACATTATTTTTACAATAATAAAAAAGACAAACCCGTTATTCAGTATGGACGAACAACAGCAACTAAGAGGTGAAAACTTGGTCTGCCCCCTTTTCAGACATCCCTTTATGTTGTATTATGTTTTCCCAAATTGTTGTTATTTTGATCTGGTAGCAAGACTATTATTATTTTATCATTGTTTGTTTAAATTCGTTTAATAAGTGGTTGTATTAAATACTAAGAGTTTGTATGTCAGTCCTATTATTTATAGTATTATTTGGATTTATATAAATCATTTCGCTAATATTACGTTTAAAGTAGTTTTTTCCCTCTCCAGTATCTCAACCTTATCAAAATCGAAATCGTGTCCCAACCTAAAATGGTATTTTACTAGTCCTGTTTTTTTTTTTATTTATTGCGTTGAGGTTCCCTGCAATCATACTTATGTTGATATACCCTAATATTGTTTTGTGACACCTACATATGATGTTTAGGAATTTTCACAAGGAATTTTATAGACAAGGTTGGGTTTAGTTCCTGGGATACTTTGTCTTTTAGTGGCGTATAAAGGCAGTTTAAGATGTGGGTGTTATAAAATGCAAGCTTACAATTAGGATACTTTTTGCTGATATTTTTTTTGGATGTTTTCTTAGAGATTTTTTATGTAGGAAAACTTGTAATTATTAATTTCTTTCTGTCGAGTTTCTTTTTGTTTTTTTTTAATAATTTACTTTTATAATAAGTTGATTGACTCGATTGACAAATGGCAATGGGTGGTTATTATTTTTCAGGATAGCTTCTACTTTAATTTCATTTTCCTTTATATACTACGGGCTACTGAGGTGGAAAGCTCTGTAGAAAAGATTTTTTATTGTGCTAATTTTATGTGTAGTGATAAGTAGTAGCCTGCAAAAAGTTATGCATATACATATTTGTATTATAAAAAAGTCCTCAGTAAGTTTTGGTAGGTCTTGTATCTCTGTAGTTTTTTTTAATTACTAATTGTGTTCTAACTAGTAAGTAATTATTTAATTAATTTGTTCATACAGTTCATGTATTATGGGAAAAAAGTGTACACCAGTATATTTTTATAAGTAAAAGAAGCAACAAATGGTTTTGTTTCTTTTTAGTCCGGAAGAAGATTAAATTTATAGTCGAAACGTCGGCTCTTTTTTAAGAAAAAGGGATTTTTATTTCTGTCCTAAGCCCGCTACAGATCTATTCTTCGGAAATAGTAGTTGCAACTAACTTTTATAAAATACCTTGTATATCGCACTGGTTATCCTGTTCCTTTTTTATTTTTTTTAACGTTTTAAAAGACAAGGTGATTTTGTTAAATTTTTGAGAAGGAAATCTTAGGATAGCACCATGCAAATATTGTTGTCCAATATAATTAAGAAAACATACATTAATTTACAAGTTCTGCTTGTGGTAACGGTTATAAATAGTAGTATAGTAAATTGGATATATTGGAAATATAAACTACCACACCACTTGGCGTTTAATATTTAAATGTCCTTCTGGAAAGTTATGATCACCTCCTCATAGGTTAAACTCTTCCTTCAAAAATAGGCGTATTGGTCCAAATTTTATTGTTATCGCGCTTTCACGGTGCTGCATAATTTGGTATTACAAATTATTGTCAGTAAATACCGATTAACTAAAATAAAAAATATTTTATTTTTTAAAGAAAATGCAATGTTAATCGGGGTGATGTAGGTATAACAAAAGCGTACGCTCAATGACGATCGCAACAATAACAAATATGAAAAATGCTAAAATTCTCCCCAGAATCAGAAAATCACTCTACTATGCAAATTTAAACAGGGGCGTTTTCAAGCAGCCTTTTATATTGTTTTTAAGGAAAACTTCAGCATAGGGTGTGTTTTAGAGGCCATATGAAAAGCTTTTTGTATGTCGTAAAATGAGGTTATGGGGTTAAAAGAAAATGAACCTTATTGAAATGCATAAAGTCGGAGCAAAGTACACATACAATATACGACGTTAAATACGAGAAGCTTTTCTTTAATGAGGAACGTACTAGAATGGATCTTAGGGATATATAAAAACACACGCTAAAATTTGTAGGACTACTAAAAAACTATATAGTTATGAAATAAATGCCATTAGTTAAATTTATTTGAAGTCTTAATACTTTTAATCAATTTTGTATGATTACAAAATTTGGGCGACCTTTATGTAAAGATGAAAAATATACTATGTTATCAAGATTAGCTTTGAAGATAATTTCAGATTTTGATTCTTAAAAATGTCATCAAATCAACTGTAAATTATAAAAAAGAGCAATTTAAAATACCATGGTTCTTGGGATTAGACCGTGTTCAAAATAGAATCACTTTTCGATTTCGATTGCACGAAGCACTTCAGGGATCTTTACTTCACCAGATGTAACTCTATTGAAATTGTTAGGATGCCTATGCATTTTAATAGATTCTCTTCAATTTTCCGTTTATAGAATCCCAGAACCGATGTAAGAACTTTGGTTTCTATTACATTTATGATATGTTTGGTGGTGTATTGGTGTTCAGATACAGCAGGTCGTACAATTTGTTTCTTTTTAATACATCGTTCATGTTTCTTAAGCCTAGTCGATGTGGATCGTCCAGTTTCTTTAATATGGACATCATTCCAGGAACAAGGAATTACCTATTCTCCTTTCGTTTGGAACGGAATAACGTCCTTTGGCGACCGCAAACTATGTTCAGTTTCTTGGCATGTTTTAAAAATTGTACGTATGTTGGACTGGCGAAGTAACCTTGCAATCTTGTACGTGGTTCCGTGTATAAATGGGGGAATTACGCTCAGTGCGATATCCATTTCCTCTTAAGGCTTGAGTCAGTTTCTCTGTTTCCGATTGTAAAGTCACAAATCGCGAGAACTCTGTAAACCAATTTTAATAGAGAACCCATTGTTATATCAGATCAAGGTTTGGTGAACACAGGTCGAATATAAATAGCCGGCTTGGGTTCTTCGTGCTGATTCGATGTTCTGATCTCATGAATTAAAGATCCCTTAAGATGCCTCGTGCAATCGAAGGAGAAACGTCGGAAAGTGATTCCATTTTGACGGTCTAATCCCAGGAATCATAATGCCTTAATTGATGGGAAGCAGTAAAAGCTTTCGCTCTATGTTAGCTAACCTCTATGAAGAGGAAATCGAGAAGGAAGTCAAAACTTTTGGTGATCTCAGGAACAAGACGAAGCTTCTTTGCCAACTAGCGTTTCTCCTTAGATGCCGCGATGAAGACAGTACCAAAATCTCTATAGATGAAACACTACATAATATAAAGAAATACAAAGAACATCTATAAAGGAGTCAGTATGACATTAGTAAAAGAAAGAATAAAAGCTACTTGTCCTACCAACAAATTAACTATGCATGACTGGACATTTTGTTAAATAACTTCCAAACGTTACAAAATGGAATAAGAAATTTGGTAAGCAGTAGCATCGTACTAAAAAGTTTAGAAAGACGAAAAAGGGGCCAAAATTAAAAAAAACTGCGGATTTTCCCAATATCTATTGCCTTTATGTATTGACGTTGGTCGTAGTATATGGTTTACTAAATCTGATTTAAAAAACAAATATAAGCATTTTAGCACACTTTATACCATATATGGAGAACTCCCGGCCCTCCACCAGCTCCAATCCGGCCTTCGAGAGATTCAGAAATTTCAAATAACGCGCAAAAAAAGTAAAGATTTAGCGCACATAGCTTATTTGTAATTACTGTCAAACAAGCTAAAACTGTATTCTTCAAATCATAAAGGCTAAAATCGATAAATAATTTTATTAAGCGTACGCAATGGAACGCCACAGATCAAGCCAAAAAATAGTCGTTAGAAAGAGACATACAGAGAAACATTCGGGAAGCCGCCCGATGTCCTTGAAGCACTCCGAGCGATGTGTTATGAATAACAGTCGGCTCTGAGCGCTATCATCGCATATTCGCCTACGATCGAGACTCTCGATTTAAGAGTATTCAGCGTGGACACAGATAGTCATCAATTCCGAAACAAAAAGACTGATGAATACTTTTTTATCATGCACAGTGGTAAACTTATGTGTTTGTTGAGCAATGAAACAATTTCTGTTTTCAAAGAATACAATATAAAGCGGCACAAGCATTTCGCTCAATATGATTTACTTACGGGCCAGTTAAGGAAGGATGAAATTTACCTAACACAGCCCAGCTATTTTTATACGAGGTGTTGATGAAGAATTTATAGTGACAGAGGAATTACTGGCTTTATGAGCACTACAAGGGACCACTACTGGATATTTTTGATGCAATTACTTTTGAGCAATATGATTTGCAGTGGTGTAAATTAGTTGGACTGTGCCTGTGAAGTACGAGAAGGTTTTATCGGAATTCTGAAGGAAAGAGCAACCGCTATGAATGTGCAAGAATTCAGTGTTTGATAAGTATTTCTTGTTCTTAAATTCGAGATTTGGATTTCTGGCAGTAATAGTGGTTTTACTTGCCTTATACATATGTCGTTTGTAAATGTCTTTGTTCTTACTTGAATTTGGCACATTTTTGGAATTTTAAGAAGGATAGTTTGGTCAATTTCGATGTATTGATCGGTTCTGCGTTTTAAAAATATTCTTTATTCTTTTATTGGTTGGACTTGTGTTATTTGCTCGGAGATTGGCTTATCGATGTTAATTAGTAAAATTTGGCAATCATCTTATTAGGAACCTTCCATTAGTTGAAGAGTCCAACGATCGTGGGAGTGGAAATCTTCATTACAGTAATACGTCTCTTCTAGCAGAGGACCGGTAACTTCTTTAAATTGTGTTTTCTTCTGTGCGTGGTAAGGATATTTGGGAACAAATATTTTTTGACTTTGGATTACAGGAAAAAGGTGATAGAAGGTAAAGCTTTCTGGCCTAATTATAGGGACATGAACAGCAAAAATTACCCTTATATTTATTTGAAAAGCTAACGTGTGTGCCTAAGAACTAATAGTACGAGAGTATGTCTTTAAAATGAGGTATTTCGTTATTATTATACTTTATTTTTAGTTCTTTTAATATTTCTCGCATTTCTGATACTGACATTATAGAGTTATGTAACGTATTTAGTTTCACAAACGTAATCGCATCTTCTAAATTAACAATAAAGTTTATAAGTCTGGCAGTCTAAATTAATTTTGTAAATTATACTTTGAAGGCTAACGTATTCGATTATATCGTTAATTTGGCCTTCTGTCGTTTCCTTAAAAATTTTTAGGCTATATTCTAGTTTTCCTTGGTTTATTTGTAAAAATTGAAATTGTTTCATTATAGTTATTAATTAGTTGTTTAAATAGAGAAAATTGAGAGTTTAACTCAGTTATAATATTTTTCTGGTTTTGTTTTAAGTTTTTAATTTCTCTATCATAGCGTTCACCATTGTCGGCGTCTAAAATACCGAATAACCATTTATTCGCTTATCCTACAAAGTCTGTAAGGCATTTTTTATTTCTAATATGTGGGTGTGGATTGGAATTTTAGTACAGGTGGATTTCTATCATATCTATTTTTCAAACAAATTTGTTGTTTACAAAATGTTGTATGTCTTGCGACTGTTGGGCCAATAAAATTTGAGGGTTAAGAATTCTTTCATTTGATTT
Source organism: Kuschelorhynchus macadamiae (assembly GCA_030620095.1). NCBI lineage: Eukaryota > Metazoa > Arthropoda > Insecta > Coleoptera > Curculionidae > Kuschelorhynchus > Kuschelorhynchus macadamiae. The sequence goes on from JAUTXW010002593.1 coordinate 5,956, forward strand.
ATACCTTTATGACCTGTTTTTGTTGTGTGGTATAATTCGATCTTTTCTTTTTGGTCATTTAGTGTTTCTATGTCTAAAAATCTTCATTGGACTAGTTTGAAAGATGCAAAAATGTTTTGTAAAGTGATTGTGAAGAATTCACCTAATTTGGAAGATCTAAAATAGATAGCGTATGTTGTTTTTGGATCAATAAATTCCTTTAAGAGTTTGATAATGTCGTTTTGGGGGTTTCTATTTGATATGGTTACAAAAAGTCTGGTTTTTTCGAAAACTTTTTCGAACCTACATTTGATTTTATTAATCCGTGTGTTAAAAGTATCTTATGTTTAAACGTACTTAAAGATCTTTCAGAAATCGGAATGCCGAATATAGGGTTTTCTTGACCTGAATGCATGGTTTCTAGAACATCTGGGTCGTTTTTGTCGGGGCGTACTTTGGGGGATTTATTTGAACGACAGATATTATTTTTACTTTTAATTCTCGGGTAACTGTGGCTCTAAAATGTCGTTAATTATTGATTGTTCTACTTTTGGAATTTCATTACCATTGTCAAGAAAATCTTCAATTAATTTGTCAATATCTCCGAGGTTATTGGTAGTTGATAGCGTTTCGAGTGAATTTAAATCGAAATCCGGAGGATTTCGAGAAAGAGCATCTGCGGCTTGATTGTTTATATACTATAATCAAATTTCTTTAATTTGAGGCAACAGCGTACTAGTTTGGAATTTGGTTCTTTAAGAGAAAATAAGTATTGTAGTGGTTTATGGTCAGCAAATATGATAAATTTGTGCCCAAAACCGAAAATATAGCGAGTAGCTCTTTTTCTATAGTGGAATAATTTTTTCTGCTGGGTTCAAGGTTCTCGATGCATAACAAATAGGATGATCTTTTTGTGACAAAATATCGTCAATTGCGTATTGGGATGCGTCTGTGGTGAGTTCAAAGGGTTCAGAAAAATCTGGGTAGGCTAAAATTGGTTGAGAAATTAAGAGGTTTTTGCATATGTTGAAACAGTCAACAAATTATTTAGTATGTGCAACCTTTTCGTGCCTTTTTAAACATTGAGTCACTGGTTTAGTTATTTTCGCAAAATTTTTAATACATTTTCGGTAATATCTTAAGAAGCCAAATGATTGTATATCACGTTGTGTCTTGGGTATTGGGAATTTTTCAATAGCTACGATCTTTTTATTATTTGGTTTTATTCCCTCTGCCGTTACTACATGTCCAAGGAATGCGGCTTTTCTGTGCAAAAGCTCGCATTTATCAAGTTGAATTTTTGGGTTTGCTTCGCGTAGTTTTGCAAAGACTAGTTTTAAATTTTGAATATTATGTACTTGTAAGCTGGTACTGAATATTATTATATTAAAGACCATAAAAATTTTATTTTGTATTTCTTTAAGGACTTCGTCCATAACGCATTGGAAAGTAGAGGGTGCGTTTTTGAGTCCAAAAGGCATTGGGAGGTATTCATAATGCCCATTATTAACGGTCAAGGCGGTCTTTTCTATAGAGCTTTTCTATCTGATGAAATCCGCTCGCTAAGTCCAGGGTGGAACAATATAGCGCCCTACCTAGTTTATCGAGTATAATCTTGGACAATACGCCATTTTTGTTTACCAGTGGCATCTATTTTTTTTTTCGGGACGATCCAAATAGGTGAAGACACGGGCTACAAAAAGGTCTTATTATGCCTTTATCGAACATTTCATTAATTTGATCTTGGATCTCTTCGTTATGGACCTAGGAATACCTATACGACTTTGTATGAACAGGAATACTATCTGTTGTCCTTATTTCATAGAAAATGTCTGAGAACACTCTGTACAAACTGAAAATAGCAGTCTTTTCTTCGCTGTTCATGTGGTCTGTGCGAAGTGCATTTTCTAGGTCTAATTTTTGAAATAGGGTTTTAAGATTTTGGCAGTTTTGGGTAACATTTTCCAAGGTGAAAATTTCAAAATTGTTAGATACAAAAGAATATACGGGAATGGGTTCTGTTAATGTGACGGAAATAATTCTACTAGAATATTTTAAATTTCCAAAGGTGCAAATCCATTTTTTAAATGGGTCAAAATTTGAATAATTAGAAGATCATTTGCTGTGTCTGCTTTTGTTAATTTGATTTAAAATTAATAAAACTGCTTTCCTTACTTTGGTGTATCAAACTCTTTTTTTTATTTAAAATAAATATCAAATAAAAATCGAAAAATTATAATTCAAATTTTCAATTTAATAGACAGGAATTTTAAACTACTACTGTGCTTAATGCACCGTCCCTACAATTATCCCTAATCAAAAATAATTATACAGAGGGTTTAGGAGAGTCAAAAAAGAAAAGCACTTACTATACTGTATTTTCTTCTCCCTTTCCGATCCTCTTATGTGCAGCTCATTGTAGGTTCACTTGAATAGCGCCAAAGGGTTGAAACCACACATAGCAATTTCTTCCGGATGATATGAAATTATTACCACTGCCCTATCCCCCGACTGCGCCAATTTAGTACTTTAAAATTTAAACTTTCCTTTTAAAAAATATTTTATTTCAAGCATGAGTTAACAGTGAGAATTACAGAATGAGAATGATTTATACAATCATGACGAAAACGAATGAAGCTTCTGGGCCTGGGAATCTGCATCAGCAAAACGTTGTCGCTTCTTGAAATCGTCTGTCTGGGAATTGTTGTCAGCGGCTTGTTCTGGGAACGGTGCATATAACTCGCGCGTAATGATGGCTAGCCTGGTATATAAACGTGAGTCCGCAGTTGTTTTGTATATGATATAGAGTACACCTGGTACATTTTTGGAGTTTCAAATTTAGAATAATATATACTACGACTAATGTCAATACATCGAGGTAATATGTTTAAGAAAAATCCACATATTTTCTTTTTAATTGTGCCTCCTGATAGAATTTTTAAAATATGATGCCACTATCCACTTTTACAACAAAGTCAAAAATAGTTTTCTGTTTTACCTCGTTTGGAAGTTATTTAAGAAAATGACCATTCATGCATAATTAATTTGTAGGTTCTATAATGCAGAGGAAAATGTGGTAAAATGATAATGTTCGTTTAAATTGATTCCAAAATGGAATTGATAGGTTTAAGAAAAATCCACACATTACAGAGAGTGGTAAAAATAATAATATTCTTTAAGCATTTAAATTGATTCAAATATGGATTGTTTAAATAGATTTAAATGTGGAATTAACTAATATTTAATTCTAACCATCATGTACCTAAAAGCTCTGTTAAAATCGTTAAGTCAAATTCAGTTTTTATCTTTGACAATGTAGTGAACGATAAAAAAAATAAGGGGTCATACTAAATTAAACTGTCTCTATTTTTACAGGTGACAAAAGAAAAGTAAGACCTTAGTCATCAATAAGAATAAAAAAAACAACCTTCATTAGAATATTTCTGTTGGATTGTTATATAATGTGATAATAATAAATAACATAATACATTTACCCAATGCTAGTAATTTTTTTAATTAAATAATCTCATGCTTGGCAGAAAATCCGACTCGCTCAATTCTCAACAGAATACTTAGACACTGCCAACTACATTTAGTTTATATGCAGCAAAATAAAATTCTATTAGAGTGAAATAAGTCTACGATAAAGTTATGTTAATAGTTCTTCTGCTAAAATATTTTTCTCTTTTTTACGATGTATAGTTGATTTGATGACAACATTAAAAATGAAAACCTGAAATTTGTATCAAAGCTTATCATGATAACATAGTATATTTTTGATCTTTATATATAGGTCGCCCAGATTTTGTAACAATTATATTTATACAAATTAATTAAAAATATTAAGACTTCAAGTGTATTTGACTAATCGCATTTGTCTCTTAGCAATATAGTTTTTTATTTATTTTAGCTTGTATTCTCATAGGTCCGTTCTACTAGGTTCTTCATTAAGAAAAAAGCTTCTCTCGTATTTAACGTCATATATTGTATGTGTCACTTGCTCTTAGTTTATGGATTTCAATAAGATTCATTTTGTTGCCATCATCATTAAGTGTATACTTTTAATATGCATACATGTCCCCAATTAACATTGCAATCTTAATGACATTTGTGGAGGAAGAAATTTGAAAAGAACTTGGAAATCTTTAAAATCTTTTGATTTATGTCCAAACAAAAATATAGATATTCCTAGTACTCTCTCCGATCCTAATGATATTAACAATTATTTTGGCCAATATTTGCAAAATATTTCTTACTGTTTGTACTTGTAATTTGTATATTACCTATTCTATCGAAAATTTTTGAAAACATTTTATTTAACCAATTGTATCAATACTCTGTTACAAATGGTATTATATCGGAAAATCAATGCAGATTTAGGAAGAATTTTAACACATCCATAGCATTGGTGGGTGTTACTGATGATATAATTACGGCTATTGATAAGCAACTTAGTAGTGCGTTGGTTCTCCTTGATTTTTCCAGAGCTTTTGATACCGTTAACCATGATTTATTAATAGTAAAATTAAAATACTATGGTATTCAGGAACACTCACTTCAACTTTTAAAATCATATTTTTTAATTAGATTTCAAAAAATTTCTCACAATAACTCTTTTTCAAATCAAATAAAAATTTTATCGGGTGTGCCTCAAGGATCTATTCTGGGACCCCTATTTTTTATAATTTACACTTCTGATATTTTAAAATTATTAAAATATTGCAAAATTCGGGCATACGCTGATGATACTCAAATTTATTTACATTTCAATCACAATGAATACATTAATTCATCAAATCTGATAAATGAAGATTTAAATATTATTAAACAGCAGTATTTGGAACTTAATCTTAACCTAAATCCTTTAAAATCAAGACTTATGCTTGTTGGCAGTAGGGTGTAAATTTCTTAAAAGGAAATTTTAGCTTAAATATTGATGGTGTAAAGCTTCCTATGGTATAACCTGCAAAAAATTTGGGAATTATACTTGACTCGGAATTACGTTTTAAAGAATACGTAAAAAACTTAATTAAGAAATCATATCTATCATTAAAAATATTGAATAATAGCCGAGATTTTCTCAGTTTTAACTTAAGTAAAATGTTGTGTGAGTCATTAGTCCTTTCTAGCTTTAATTATTGTTATTTTATATATGGGCCAAGTCTAGATCTAGTTCATATAAATCGTATTCAAAAAGTAGAGAATACATGTTCGCGTCTTATTTTTGGCCCAAGAAAATTCGACTATATATCCCATATCCCATACCTTCAAAGAACTTCGTTGGCTAAAAATGAATAACCGCAGAATGTTACATTTAGGCAATTTTTTTAGTAAAAATTTTGAGAAATCCATCATTACCATTTGCTATAAGGAATAAGTTTTTGTTTCGTGTAAATATACATACACGTAACATTAGGGATAGCAACAGGATCGCCATGCCACATCACCAGAGTGATATGTATCAAAGGTCTTTTACATACAATGCTATCAAATTGTTTAATTCCCCACCTTGTGAATTAACTTCCCTTAATGAAAAAGAATTTAAAATTCAGTACAAAAAATATGTTCGTTGCCTCCAGGAATCCTGAGAATCTTTTTGTAGTTTATTTTTTTAACCAACTAATTCCGAAGTTCTCCGATGGCGAGTGTTTTAGTGGTTGTAAACGGAAAAATATAATAATATTCATGTTATTTGCTTAACTCCTTTACCACGAGAACAGGGTTCAGTAGAGTAGCCTTTCTGGCTAGACTGCGCCTTGCTCTTGTGATGTTTTTACAAAATGTATTTTTTATGTATGTTAATTTTGAAATAAAAGACATTTATTATTATTATTATTTTCTTTAAAAAATCAAATATTCTTTATCTTAGGCAATCCGTATTTGCTAATATAATTTGTAATACCTACCTAATAGCTAACATTCTGCAGCATCGTGGACACTCGATAATAATAACTAGCGAGTACCGCTACTTCGGCCGCGTATAGCGATAACGAAAGTGATATAAAGAGGTACTTAAAACCCTTATTTAAATACCTTTTTATAAACAACATTTATGTGTTGCATTTTCTTTCAAGGTCTTGGAAGATTTTTGTTTATATATTATTTCCGATTTGGAATACCCTGTATGCATTTTTAAACAATATGCAAAAAAATAAAATATAATATACCGTTCAAGCGTTTTTTTGAAAAATTAACCGTTTTTTAAATAAAAAATATTGTAATATTTAAGGGGCGCTTTGATCCCCTCGAAATTTGATTTTTGAAAAAATCCCTTTCTATCGAACCTCCACATCCTACAATCAACCTGTGTGCCAAAATTCAGCATACATTTTTAAGAAATGTTAAAATATGTAAAATAGTTCAAACAAAACGAATCGTTTAAAAAAGTGTTGTAACATTTAAGGGGCGGGCGGTTTAACCCCTTTGAAATTTGAGTTTTAAAAAATCAAATTCTTATCAAACCTCTATATTCTACTATAAACCTGTGTGCCAAAATGCAGCTTTTTATGTCAAGCGGTTTGAGCAGAATCGTGATTAATCAGTGACCCGATTTTTTTTGCTGAAAAAGCTGGCTTAGTGTTTTAAATATACAGATATTTTTATTAAATAATCGGATCAATACGCAAATTTTTGAAGATTTAACCTGGAAGGACGTCATTATAACTAACCAACATATCAGCTCATTCAAACATTATAGGCCAACTGACGTGTTAATTTATATACCTCATTTAGGGCTGGTATTCTCATCTCCGTATAATTTTATTCGGTCAATATTTTCCATGGCTACAATTGCCCCAACAATAATTTCCACGGTAAATATTCGAAGAATAAAGTTATTTGGGGATGAAAATACTGGCCTTTAGTATACTATACTATTTATAACCGTTACAATGCACATTCATATTCATAATTATATTTGACAACAATATTTGCATGTCGCTATTATAACACATTTTCAAAAATTCATAACTAGCTCGATCGGTAGACAAATTAATTCTTTTACAACGTTATTTAAAATTAAAAAAAAAACAGGATGACCAGTGTTATATACAGGGTATTTAACCAAAGTTTATTGCAACTAGTTTCTTCGTAAACATTAAATTTTATTGCATCACCTAGGGAGTTTTTACAATTTTCAGTTAATTGTTTCGTTAATAGGTTAGGGAGTTTTAGTTAAAATCTGTCAGATTCTTGCAATTTTAAGGAATTTAACTCAAATATTGGAACATTATTGTGTTAGCAGAGCTAATGTAACCCGTATTGAAGTTTCAGGTATAGTTTATTTAAAAACTATATGTACAGGGTTTTCTGTTATATTTTGAACGGGGTCTACACGCTTTATTTTTAGTGATAGAAAAAAATGTTAAATTCGAAAGTTATTGGGTTCTATCTGAACCGCCAGAATTGGCTAAAAAGATTAGCAAATGATAATTGCAAATTAAAAAATTGAGCTCCGACTTTGTCATTTTAAATAAGATACCCTGTATATTTTTAATTCTTTGGAAAAAAATTATTTTTCTGATTTCAAAAATATATACTTTGTCTATGTTACCATTGACTTTGTTACACCATTAAAGACTAGAAGAATAATAACATTATCTTTGATATTCATCCATTTCAAACTGTATAATTTCCTAGTAAAAGAACAAAATTAAAAGATTAAAAGATCGAAATACCTTTAGAGATAATAACCTAAATAATAAATAAAATAATGTGGATAATTTAAAGCAAAAATAGTTTTAAATTTTAATATTAGCCTGACGTGAAGAAATATTTTATGCTTAAATATAACTGAGACATGAATATGCATCTAATTAGCACTCACAATTTGGTAACATTTTTTTTGTATGATGGCATATTATTGTAAAAAATATAACACAAATCGCCCCAAAATACTGGTCCAAGGTACTTAATAGAAATGTTCTTAGAATTTAAATTTTATTTTTACAGAATTCAGAGTGGTTTATATTTTATTCTATTTGGAACCCTATATCGTAATAATATAAAACACAACTACACTGGTCAAAAAACTAGAGGAACACATCTTTGAGCCTGTATAACCTTTTAAGTGCTAACGATATAGAGATGAAGCATTTATTTTCTGAATAACATATCTCATCTTAAAAAAAACATAAATGCAAAATACATCCATTCATATAATCTTAGAATAAACTTTAAATATTTTTAAAAAATACCAAAAAACACAGTGGTGATTCAGTTTCGTATGTACAGCTTTGTGTTATTTAAGTGTATTAGAAGTTCAGTATTTTATGTGTCCTCCACCATCGAATAACTTCAAGACATTGCCTTGGCATGCTTCGTATACATTTTCAAGGTTCTTCTTGGGGTACGTTTTACCATTTTTCCACAAAATCTTCCTTAGGCTGCTAAATTTGATGTCCATTTGGACTCCTTCTAATGCTCCTTTCCACCAAATCCCAGACGTGTTCGATAGGGTTAAGATCTGGGGTGCGATTTTGGAGATAGACACCGCTAACTTACAGATCGCTATCTCTTCTTCGGATGTAGCTTGGCATTATATTCAGATTTTCTGATCTTGATTCGTTAAAAACCAACCTTTTATGAAAAGTCGCCTTTTGCCGTATCTGTCAGTTACCATTCCTAATAATCGGTGTATAATTTTAAATTGCCATTGAGTTTAATTTGGTGGAATATAAAATACTTTTCGATACTTGTTACTTGAGTACTAAGCTATAATGTACATAAATATACAGAGTAAGAAATCGAGGTATGCCAATGTATTCAAGAAAATCATGAAAACATGGAATATTCAAAGATGCAGCAAACTTACGAAACTCATAGAGTCCAACAAATTAAACAAGGTAAGCTAATCTGCTTAAAAACTGTGTAATGTGATTTAATTCGAATTCAGTGAATTTTTTCCTGATTTGGCCCATTTTGTAGTATGAGGAAAAACATTAAACCCTGTACTCTAAATTTACTTATATTGAATAAAACTTTCATAGTAATGTCTAACAAAGATATCAAAATAATCTTTAAATAATGGTTTATATTATTAAATGACAAAAACCTTTATTTCTGTTACATATTTTATTAAGAAAACGAAAAGCGTGTATATACTACTGACTTCAAAACCATCACTGTACCAAGTAAGCAACGCCATAAACACGTATTATAAAGATATGACCGCGGCGTACAAAAATTAGAGCCTAAGTGTCTACGCTTCTCTACGTTACAAATTTCAATTTCATTGTTTATCGATCATCCCAAAAAAAATCCTTTTTCTATTATATATATATATATATATATATATATATATATATATATATATATATATATATATATATATATATATATATATATATATATATATATATATATATATATATATATATATATATATATATATATATATTAAAAATGGATTTATCTGTGGTAATAAAGGAACAATTGAAAAGTATGTTATTAAGGGTCCAACTCAGTTTTATAAAGTTTTCTTTTCTTTTAATTACATATTATTTAATAATGTTATGGTATATTTTACTAAGTTGTTTTGTATAGTTTTGCTTTTTCTATATTCGGGATCCGATAATTTTATAGCTCTATCCGCTAACTCTACGACAGATTTTTTTTGAGATAGTGGGTGTTAAGAACCGAAATGTAAATATCTAGACGACCAGGTGTCTATAATATACCATTCAGTTTTTATAGCATATTTACATTTATAACATATTATTAACAAAAACAAATATTATATTAAAGATTCAGTAGATTTAAAAAATAAAATAAAGGCTGCAAACATACCTGATAACTATATACTAATATCTTTGGACATAATATCTCTTAATACTAATATACCTTTAAATTTAGCAAAAGAAATTATTAGTAAAACATGGAACCAGATCAAAAATTATATTGATATTCCACTTCACGAATTCTTAAATGCAGTTGAGCTCACACTGAATTCCACATATTTTTTTTAAACAACGATAAATTCTACAAACTGGTTGAGGGGTGTGCTATGGGATCATTAATTTCCAGCGTGATTGCCCAATTAGTCCTGGAAGACCTGGAGGAAACAATTCTTAAAAATATCAACTTTTATTTTTTCTTCAGATACGTTGACGATTGTTTAACAACGATCTCAAAAAAAATGCCACGATATTTTAAGTAATTTTTAATTTTTAAATTTACATTAGAAGAAGAAGCACAAAACAAAATTAATTTCTTAGACCTTACATTAAATCATATTAAAAATTTTATAAAAACTGAAGGGTCTACTAAAGACACCTGGTCGTCTAGATATTTACATTTCGATTTTTAACATCCACTATCTCAAAAAAATCTGTCGAAATAGGGTTAGCAAATAGAATCATGAAATTATCGGATCCCGAATTTAGAAAAAAATATATAGAAAAAGCAAAACAAGCTCTAAAAATCAATAACTATCTAGACAAAATTGTTAACAACATTTTTAAGAAGCGAATCTATAAATTTTACAACACAAGCCATCCACCAAACAAAAATTTAAATCCTAATAAAGGAAACACAAAATACATGTCACTTCCATATATACCTAAACTAAACTATCTGAAAATTTACAAAATGTGTTTAAAAAACATAACATCACAGTTAGTCACAAAGGCAATAACCTGTTGAAAACTAATTTTAGTAAACTAAAATCAAATATTTCTAAAGAAAAAAGAATTCATAAAGTTTACGAAATTCCCTCTAAGGATTGCAACGGTATATACATTGAACAAACCAGCCAGTATTTAAAAAACAGACTACAAGGACACAAGGAGAGAATTCTGTGAAATGATAGAAATACAAAGGAATAAAAACTCAATCAATGCAAAAACTGAAACAAAACAACTTAGTAAAATATACCATAACATTATTAAATAACATTTATTTTTATTTAGTTTTCTAAATGTGTTACATGTTCATACATAATATATATATATATATATATATATATATATATATATATATATATATATATATATATATAATATATATATATATATATATCTATATATATATATATATATATATATATATATATATATATATATATATGTACATATATATATATATATATATATATATATATATATACATATATATATATATATATATATATATATATATATGTACATATGTATATATATATATATATATATATATCTGTACAAGCACGAAAAAAATGAAAAACATGAGTTTGGATTTGTAGAGACTGAAATTCTATGCCAGGAGTCAAACTATCATAAATTAGCTATAAAAGAGATGTTCCACATAAAGAAAGAACCAAACGCTGTCAACGATAAGCAAGACATAAATAATTTAAGTCAAATCTATTATAATTTAATTTAATACGTAACTATAGCACTCAATCAACATCACCCGTATATTCTAACCATAAGTAGAAAATAGTAACCCTGGTATAAATAATAACATTAGCTTCCAATCCTTATAAAAAAAACTAACAAAATAATAAAAATTTCTTGTCTTATCGCCATCATACCGTTTCTTGTATATCAGTATCATTTTACAATTATTAAGATCAAGTAATGTCACCCAAAACCAACCTAGACATTATGATACTGATACTATAGGTGCCTTAAATATAATAGATTTAAAAATGAAGCTCTGTTTTCCAAGGTAGGTTACCTATTTTTAATTAACGGCTTTAAACCAAATTGTACAAATGCTTTTGTGTTTTTTTTTGTCAATAATGTAAACAAGTTTTTTAATATTTTTTAATGTGTAAAATTGTGAAAGTCAATTTAAAAAAGTGTTCGACTGCTAAATGTTTTAGGATTAATTGAAGAAATTTTACTTTATCAGTGTTTTTATAATTGACAAAACGGCAATTTTAACAAACCAGTTTGTATCGAACTGATATTGTTTTTTTTCTTTCTCGTTTTAGTTAAAATAAATGCTCTTGAAAATGCTTTTAATCAAAAGCGAAACGTCGAGCGAAATATAACCACTATTGTTTCAATGCATAAACCTAGACCCAAGAAATATTTTCGAAGTAATTATATATATATATATATATATATATATATATATATATATATATATATATATGTACGAAAAATACGAATTATACGTATTATACGAATTATATATCAAAAAGAATTGGTAACGATGCGTTATATGCATATACTCTTTTGTAAAGTCTGCAATATATATTATATTATATATTATATATTGGTATATTTGCAAATTACTTTCAAAACAACAAATCTCCTCTACTAAAATTAACGCACCATTACACGGCTTTATTAAAGAAACAGCTAAAACAACGCGGTTTCTGTGTCGCTAAGAGGATTCCTTTAAAATATAACGTTTTATTCGTCAACGGCATTTTGTACATATTTTATGTAAAGGATGGAAATACTGTGGCACAGAAGTGGTTCTTTTTGTATTAGGGGGTTATAATATTGTTACATGTAGAACAAAAAGTAACTTTGAGTATGGAACGCCGTTTTACTTTTTAGTCATACGCGTCTTTGATACCAAATTTAATTGTAAAACATATAAATGATGCTGCCTGCATACAATTTTTATTCTTTTTAATTCTTCCGATATCGAATTTTTGTGGATACCGATTTTACCGAATGACATTTTTATGATAAGCAATTTCTTTGCAGACCATTTCAATTGATACCACAAAAAAGTAGTTATTTATCCTTTTTTAACACGTATACAGCCTACTTAAAATTTCTATATACATGCGTCTTTCCTTAGTTATTGCATTTCAACAAATCGATGTTAATAAAAATTGGTATGAAATAAATGCTTTATACAAAAATCAGTTTAAATATTTAATAAATTGACTCTTATTAAAATGTAATCGCTTCAAACGGGATCGCGTTAAATTAATATTAATACCGAAAACATTAGAATGCAATAACGACTTTGTGGAGATTAATTTATTTCAACCGTATGAAGGCAAATCTGATTTAAGAACTCATGTAATAAAAAAAATTAATTTATTTTTATCGCATATCAAAAAAAATTAAAGCATCTCTTACGATATCATTTCTTTTTAATGTCAATTCCATTAACACCCTAAAAATGTAAATAGAATAATGCTCATTATTTTGATTTTGATTTTCGTTTATATGTAATTTATACTACATCAAACGGATATAACACGGGCCCTTTACCATTGAAATTAAAATACTTGAATATACATTTCAACAAATAAATAAAAGTTAATTCGAGATTTAATTGTATAAGAGTTGTGGAATTTAAATGATTAGCGGGTATAAGGTAACTGATTTTATTTAATATGCATTGTTTTGATTTCGAATTTTTATTAATGTCGATTCTTCTGAATATCAATTTTCATTGAATGCAGCCACCTTGTTTCAATTTTAATTATCGGACGTGGAGCGATCTAGTGCAAACTAAGAACAACAAGAGCAGAAATCTGTAATTTTTTAAATACCCGAGTTTCTGGCTAGGCATGCGTTCGAAGATTTAAAAGTGCATCTAAAATTAAAACTGTGTTGTGCATGACGTTATGACGAGTTGGATGCGAATAATGAAAAACATATTCGTAGGTAATCAATGACAGTTAAAACGTGTTTAATTATTGTTCGATTGGGAATACTTAGTTATTAAATCATTGCGGAATACGATATACACCCCTATATTTAAAATGTGACCACGTACAAAATACAGATCATAATGAAAAAAAGTTAAGACGAACGTATCTAGCTCCCAACATCCTATTCCAAAACAAGCTATTCTATATATTTATACCAGAATAAAGAAAACAAGGTTTTGAATTTCCCAGCTATAATTCACAGATTACCACACAATGTAATTTGTAATGGCAAATTGCAATTTCTCCTGGAAGATGTGTGCCGGCGACATGCTCTACTACAGTTTTTTTTGGCTTCTTAAACGTGATTTAAAGTAGGCTGTCCAAATTTTTTTAAAATGAAAAGAGTATATTTCTACGAAATGTAAAAATAGGTACCAGAGTATAATAATTAAGTAAAGTCTTATCTCATTCGCAGAATTCAATGACTTTCAATAATAATTATAATACACATAATAATATGGACTAAAAATAACAAAAATAATTAGAAAATGGCACCAGATTTCGCAAAATAGAGATCATTTGTCCCAGATTTCTCATAATAGAGGATGTTTGTCGTATTTATGGAAATAGTAAGAGTACCAGAGTACATGGACACAAAAAAGAGAACATTCCTCTTAAAAAGAGTATATGTGGTCACCCTATTTAAAGCAAACTGTAGTAAGGTTGTATAGGTATATCACTATATCTTTATTTACAATATTTATTTGATAATTAGGACACTATTTTCATGTTTGTCTCCCTTGTTTAATATGTGAGTAATTATTATAATTTATAGGTATGTGCACTTCACTTTCAAAGCTGCGTGTCGATCAAGATACGGATTTACAAAAGTGAACACATCAGTGGTGTATTTAGAATGCCGTCTTAGAGGGGGAGGCAAATATTTGATAACTAAAAAAAAGTTCTAGGTTCTTGTTGGAACAACATAAGCATGAAGACTAAAAAAAACAAAGTTCTCAATGTTTGTGAGGTAAAAGTCCCGAAATGCTTTATATAATGTAATTTTTGCTTGGGTTATTAGCTCGAGGGGAAAGGGGGTGCAGGGTGCATTTGTCTCCTGCATGTACTCAAACCGAAACTGTCGTATGTTGGAATGCAGAACATGTTATATTGAAGAATACCCCAAAACAAAAACATTGCATTCATGCCCTATTATCTTGGTAATTTTGTTCACAAGGTCTCTTTACACACAGCTTTGTAGGTTACACAAGTTTAACCTACAAAGCTGATTTTTTTTAGTTTTTACATTCTGGTACTCACGCACATATTATGAAATCAAGGGCTTTTAAAAAACGCAGGTCTATCAAAAAAAAAAATTAGTTGATCTGACCGCGAAAAAGAAACGTTGGATTTCAAATCTATGTGCACCATCTTGTTGATAATGGAAAGTAGCTATAAAGATATAAAATTCATTTTGTGATATCTCTTCAAATGCAGCCTGAAAAAAATAAAATATGTATAGCTGATTTTTCGGTATTTTACGTACCTATATCCTCGGAGGTAGTCATAATTGTCTAACTTTGTCAACTACTTATTATTCGATGTTAAATTGCGCAACTTTGCTCTATTTTAACCGACATTGTATCGAATTTGTAACACCCTGTATATGTTTGCGTGTTTTCATTCGTTGGGACCATTCCGGTATACTACCTCAATGGTTGAGAGATTCCAAGTACAACCATATGTAATTCTCACATTGAATGCTATTTTTAACTAATTTTTATTTCTCAATCTAGAGTGCTGTGATTTGTCAAAAACTATTAACTTACCTCCAAGAACCCTGAGAAAAATAAAATTATCTGTCTATTCACTAAACATCTTTTACGCCCATTTAAATATTAAACAATTTTTTCTAAAAAATCTTTTTTTTAATGTCGCTCTTCGGGTTAGTCTTTGCGAGTAATATATAATGATACCCCCACAACAATATGCAGTATTTTAAAAAATCGGCAAATAAAGGCATAATATGCATTTAAGCCTAAGCAATTTCTAGTCACCCTGATATACGAAGGTTCTGGTTTGACACGTCATGGTTGAAGTTACAATATCATAATAAATCAAAATAACAAACAAATATAGGGCGTCCCATTTAAAAAACAAAAGTCAATAGCAGAAATTCGGAACTAAAAGAAGATACGGCAACACTGTTACAGTAAGATATATCATAAAACAAAATAGATAAAAACTCAAAGTGGAGGTGCTACAGATAAAACGTTTAAACACGCATTTCAGATTTCAAAACTTAAAAATAGCTTTCTGGATAAAAAATCAGATTCAGCTTTTGCTGGAAGAACATTCATTGCTTTATTTTACACCTACCAATAAAATAAAGGTTGTGTTGTTTGATTGAAATTGTTATATCATTGTATAAACGGGGGCTTAACAATAATGGTTGTATACATACATATATATATATATATATATATATATATATATATATATATATATATATATATTTATTTGATAAATTAAAAAATAAATCCGAATTCAATGGCCGATTCAAATTATAAACCTTTCATTAACATCAGAATCAGACACTATCACTAACCGAGAAAATAAGTGTTACTTCACAGATTGTTTTGTAATCTGTGACAATATAGCTCGTACAAATTTATTTAAAACTAAAATCTCGAAGTGTTGAAAGTAGTTTGCCCAACCATCGACGTGGCACGTCATGCGAATACTATTTTTTGCCTTCGCCCTCCCACTTCATATACTAACGGCCCGCCACTGACTCAGGCCCTCGCCGTCGCGTCGGCAGTGGCCCCAGCACAGAGCTTGCGCGTCTTGTTTTTGCGGGGATTTAATGATTGAAAAGGCCACAACGCGTAAGGCTCAAATATGTGGTGGGGGCCCCGAGAGACATCAGCGAGCGAAATACAAAACTGAGAATCTTTTCTTTTTTTTGTCATCATGTAAATTTTGAGTTGCTGCCGAAGGGCCCCCAAATACGTAAAACCCATTGACCGATTTTTGTCATCGCAAAACTTTGCCTCGCCCAGATGAGCCCCAACCATCGTAAGTAGTTAATTCGGCCTTGTTGCTTCTAGAAAAGCAGCCTCTATAACGCGACATGCGAGTCGCCTTTTAATACTCATTGTTTATAAAATTATGATTAACACCACGATACACTTACAACGGTATGCCCACGCCGGTCTCTTCAGCATTCAGCAAGAAAATAAAATTGAAGTTTACAAATATCAGATTATCTAAAGTGCTCATCGTGAGGATTCGTGATATTTATTTTGATTAAAATAATTAATTAATTTAAAATAAAAGTTAAGAATGCTGCAAGTAAAATAATTGTAGGGGAAACTTCCATTCATATTTTATAACATTTGTTACTTGAGTTGCTGAACTAGTGCCGTCTATTGACATTTTTAGTTTTTACTTGCAATTGAAAAATACAAACCAGTTTCAAAAGTGCCCTATACAAGTAGCTAAAACCATATTGTTCTATTATTATAGTAAATATATCCTAAATTACCATTTTTTAAATTTACAGCTTGACGGTAAGCACCAATCCACATTTTCGAAAATGTATTATTTTGGAAATTTGAAATATCTTATATCTGTTACTTTTGTTTATCGATTATAATTTCAATCTCGATTTCTACTGCCTGCAACTGCACAGGTAGGACGTAATAAACTGTATTGAAAATAAAATCTTTAGATTCAAAATAATTAGTTTAATAATTTTAAAAACATTTTATTGAAGCGTAAATTCTACAAACGTTTTCAAATGACAATGCATTACGGCCTATTTGACTCCCAAACGCTGTACATAGATGTGACGTACTTGCGCGAGAAAGACGAGTTTAAATTCGGTCCGTATCATCGTCGTTTATTGCACAAATGATATTAAAAAATCAGCAAGCAAGATTATTAGAGTCGGCTCATACTTCAGAACACAGAATACCAGACCAGAGAAGCTCCAGAATTTTACAAACCTTTTTGACCGCGAAGACTTCTCTTTCGTATGACGACACATTCGCAAATTAATTTGAGTTATCGAACACACTCACGCAAACACATTATATTTCTTTTGGGAGGCTATAGATGGCGAAACTTCCGATAATAAAAATGCATTCGAGGTGCTTGTATTCAATCGAAATTGATATCAATGGAAATTGGTTTCAATGAAAATAGATAATCATAGAAATTGCTGTAAATGAAAATACCATTCATAAAAATTGATAATCGGCTATATTGTTTCCCACAAAATACTACAAAGGTACTCGTTAAATATTGGATAAATATTGATATCAACAAATTTGTAAGTAATAAAATTATATTATAATAAAAAAAATGCATTTTAATTATAATAATATAATGAAAATTGAATTAATTTTGTAAAGACCCATCCAAATATCCTGACATTCATTTTAATAGCTAAATCAAATTAATTGATTGTTAAAAATCTATATGAAGGCTTTAGCTCTAGATGTTCCAAGGATTCAGTTAAAATTACATTTTTATTATAATATTATAAAATAAATTGCCATAATAAAGTCCCATTCAATTTAAATTAATACCTGGCATATAGCAGACTAAAAAGTAAAACGGCGTTCCATATTTGAGCAAATAATTGTGATAATATCTTATGTGCGTATTGTCTTTATTGCATAAGCATCGGTGATTTTTTGCCATCTCTGGAATCTGGGGGGTAATTACCTCCCCCCCCCCTTATCATACAGACGCCCATGGCTGTATTGCTTATTGCTTTAAGCAATTAGTTTAAGATTTTAAATCTATCTACTTTAATTATAATAAAAAACTGTAGTTTTATTAACAGTTAAAAAACAAGGGTGTCTTCCAAAAACGCGCATATAAAAAAAGTATTAAATAGGATCGTAAAATATTAAAAAAGTATTTAAATTGGCCAAAAGTATTAAATTGTATTTAATATATTTAATGAATATTTGAAAGTACGAAAGATTATTAATAATACTAAAAACAATTAAAATATTGAGATTAGTAAAGATTATTAATTTGGAAAAAAAAATATTCATAAAGAGAACAGCTACTTTTGTTGTATATTTGGTTATAACTTTAATAGTTGATTCCCTGAATACTTTTAAAAGTAATAAACGCTTGTCTTATTAATCGAAAAATAACCTGCCATGCCAAACAATAGTTTTTTAATAACCAAGATGATACTAATCTGATGTATTGAGTTAAAACAGATAAAAATGGGTCTTATCAGTTTTTTTTTGTCAGAGAAGTTCAAACTTAATGGAAAAAATTTTAAATTTTAAAATAGGCTTTTCAGTAATAATTAAAAAAAAATTAAACATAAAATTCTTACTAAAATGTTATTTGTTCCAAAGAAAATTTATGAAATATTAAAACATATTTTACTCCTTATTTCTAATAAAATCCATTTGTAGAAAATTATTTTTAAAAGCATGGATGACATAGTCGTTCTAAAACCTTATTTAGTTGCACGTTTATTGTTAAAAAAAGTAAAAACAAATTTCCACCCTTTTAACATCGTAGAGGGCGAGCTTTAAAAAATCCTCTCCTCTGGCAAAAAATGGATGACATAGTCGTTCTAAAACCTTATTTAGTTGCACGTTTATTGTAAAAAAGTAAAAACAACACCTTTTTAACATAGCCGATAAACCCTTTTTAACATAGTCGATAAACGAGCTTTAAAAAATCCTTTTTTATCGGGTACCTACGTGGCAAAAAAAGGTCCATGCCAAATTTGAACGTTTGGTGCACATTTTATCTTTTTCCACTTCTTTTAGGCACCTACATCACCTGCCAAATTTTAACGTTCTGTCTTTAATGATACATATTCATTTGAATAGAAAAAAAGCGTTTTAAATTCAAATTTAGTAAAAAATTACAAAGAGA
This sequence comes from Kuschelorhynchus macadamiae, assembly GCA_030620095.1. NCBI lineage: Eukaryota > Metazoa > Arthropoda > Insecta > Coleoptera > Curculionidae > Kuschelorhynchus > Kuschelorhynchus macadamiae. The sequence continues at coordinate 25,406 of JAUTXW010002593.1, forward strand.
TTTTATTATTTTTCGTCCCCTTAAATGTATAATTTATGACAATCCATAAATTGATTTTAAGCTAATTATTTTTGAAAGACATTGAGGGAATCTCATTTAGTTGAAATATTGCAAAATCACATTTCACCCCCTTACAGGGTCTTAAAAGAATCTCCTAACACTTACCTAACAAAAAATTGTATGCCAAATTTTCGTTTGATCTCTGACGGTGTCACATATATAGTGGTCGATGAGTATGTGAGTGAGAGATTTTCCTATTTTATAATATGTATAGATTTTATTGAAATTGGCTTGTGTTCTCTAAAAATTATTTATAAAAAAATAGTTCCTCTAAAATTATCAAGTATCTACAATAATGATTTTACAATTTTATGGCATCAGAACATCTACGCTACTATGTTCTATTTAATTGGAGTTTTGGATTAAATCATTTTAGAAACACTTATGACAAAATTCCATTTATTTTCTTATAATCCTATAAAAAATATTAATAATCTACGCCCACTGCACGTTAGTAATACTTTCACTTTATATAGCTCATATAATATACTTATAAAAAGTGACAATTCGCCGTGCCCTATTCAAAGGGACAATTTCTCATTTTTAACAAGTGTGCCCTAAATTAAACATGTCCCCTAGAACGTCATCCATTTTACAATGAAGTCTCGTGTGCCTTTTATAACCAGTTAAAACATAATATAGATATAAAATAACTGTTGTAGATTTTTTCTTTGTTTGCATTTATATGCAGTTTTTACAGGGACACCAAATAATATACAATAACCCAGCAACTCTTATTTTCAGAGACATCTAAATCAAAAAATGCAATATAATATTGTTATTTAATTAACATGACAGCAGGAGTAGTAAACTTATTAAAATCTATTTTAACATGTACATTTGGTACAGGTGTAATGTATATTTATTTTATATTCCGTAATGAACAAAAAAAAATGCTAAATTTCCTTTACCCGAAACTTCCCTCGTTATGAATCTTTTCTTTTCTTAGAAATGGTGAAGTGTGACCCAATTTAGTTCAGCACATAGTCATTTAGTAACACATATATATATATATATATATATATATATATATACACTATCTTTCCATATATTTTTATTGGGCGTCATTTTATTCCGCCAAATTGGATTCGTACGAGTATTTTACCAGTTTCTGTATACGCCACACTTGACTTTTGGACATAACTTAACATAAATCTAATAAGCAGTTTTTACACTAATTTTTTTAGGACCGTCATTTTGTTCTGTTATGAAATCGTACCAGGTACTATATCACATTTAATTTTTGTGAAAAATTTGAAATCAGTTGAATAAGAAAATTTTCATGCCTTGATTTTTTAAAGGTTTTATTTGGTCTCCATTTTGTTTCGCCATTTTGAATTCGTACCACAATTTTACTAATTTATCTCTTAATGTTTGCATACAATTTAAAATCAGTTTTTCAGGCTGATTTTTTAACTATTTTTTTAGGCCGCCATCATAACATTTTACCATTTCTATGTAACACTTGATTTTTGTTCCAAATTTGAAGTAATTTGGTTAATTAGTATCTTAGTGATAATTTTTTTAACACTTTACCAGGCCGATATTTTGTTCCGCCATATTAGATACCTATTTACGAAAATACTACGAGGTGATCCCCTTAAGACTTTTAATTTTTGAGCAACCATTTAAAATTATTTAAAACAATTAATAAACGTATTGAAAGGTATTTAGTAAGAAAATCAACTATTTAAAAGAAATGAAGAATATTGAATAGATTAACTAAGTATTTAAATCGTATTTTAAAGTGTTTAAGAGTAGTGAGGTGTACACTATATAGAAAGATTTGCTTGCTATTTTCATATGAATACGCGAATAAAAAAAATCATGTGAAATAAATAAAACAAGGTCTTTGAAAACTAAGGTTTATGATCAAAAGTTTAGTGTAGGTTAGCCAAATATATTTTGTTTAACGATTAAATCATAAATATAATAAAAGATAACATCACCAATTTGTTGTGTATCTAGCCGGGACCGAGGTCAAGTTCTGATAGATGGTAACATTAGGGTAGCGGGACCACTACCTCCAAAAGGGTAGAATTACCAAAGATTGACCAGTATCCAGAAAAAGGTCCAAGAACGTTAGCCCACATCAAAAAAACCCTAAGAACATAAAAGGCTGAAATATGACATAAATAGAAGTAAATTTACAAAAAAACCCTTTAAATTAAATTTAATAAATTAAATTCCTATAGTTAATGAATATTTACTTTTATTCTAACATCAAATGCGTAATTAACTACACTAATTATATTTGTAAACAAATATCAAACTTTCTTATTCAGTAAATCTTGGTACAAAGCCAATCCTGAATACAATAAAAAAATAAGTAAATTATAATCTAATGGACCTCAAAGCTCTAGAAACATATAATATTAATGTTATATTTTGAAAACGAGAAAAACTAACCCAGCATTCATTCAAATAAAGTAAGTAAATACAATATTTAACGATTTAAATAAGTTTAATTAAAATATAAATAGTACCAGCGACTATCACTCAAAATTTTGCAATTGCAAATTTGAAGTAAAAAAATTATAAAGAATACCATAGGCTTTTTTTGAAAATAAAGACACTTAGTCTTTTGATGACTGGTAAATTCAATTAAGTTAACCGAGACTTGATGCAAATCTATTATACACTGAATAAAACATCTATAACGTCAATTTCCACTATATTACATTAAGTCAAGAGACTCCTGTCGAAACAATTGTCATAATTCAATGGAATATAAGAAATTAAAGCCATATAACGCTTTATTCAGTGTCAAATGGTATAGTTTCTTAAGGACCACATTTATAATGTGGGGTTAACTCACACCAATGGAGTTAACCCAAGGTTTTGTAGAGATTACGTTTTATAAATGCGGTGTCCCTTATCTACTAAGAAACCTTGAGTTATACCCGAGTTATTGAAGTCATCTTATGGTTACAGTAGAATTATGTTATCCCTTAGATAAACTACAGAATACCTCGGTTTTGGAAATGTATTTAACCTCAAATCTGGTATTTTGTCTTTTGCTTTGTGATTGATTTGAAAAAGAGCTAGAAAATGGTTTCTTTTTATCTGAATAACAATGGACTTATTAGAGGAATTAAATTTTAATTTTGAAGGCATTTTAAATGTTGACGAAGAAGATTAATGTAACGAGTGTTTCAACATCAATAGTAGAATACTCTGACCCCGTTTTTCTCACTATCCATATTTTACCGTCCGCTAAACTTTAACACTGGCAGACGCGTGTCACAAAGAAACGTTGACTAGTAGTAAAACTACATACAAAATCCCCCTCTGTATTTGTACTAAACCATCTTGATAAATAATAAATAGATAAATAAAAAATCACAAGACCTTAAATCCGCAAATCCTGTGGCTAACCTAACGCACACATCCCCCTAACAGGATAGGTTATAAAAATCTTTGTTTTAATATAGACTAGGAATGTTGTTGGCGCGCCAACCGCTCTTTCTTTACAGCAAGCCCAACCAATCCTAACCCAACCTAATCCGCATTTTTATTAAGAAACTTAAAAAAAGTCGGAACGGGAATTCGAACACCGAGGCAGGAAGTCCATGCTGAGCATTCAACAAAACTTGTTTATACTCCTGTAAATATATACTGTAATTAAGCTCTTGTTAAAATATCATCGTAATTTTAAATTAAGTTTAAATTTAAGTAACCGCACTATTGCTTCTTTTTATCTTCTATTTATTCCAAAATATTGGAATGGAACTCAAATACAATAAATCAATTTAAATAGAACATCTATGATGATATGCCTCACATAAGCTAGAATTTTTAACTCAACTCTGTTTTGTGATGCAATAAAACAAACTTAAAACAAATTTTTAAAAATAAGTTTCTATTGATAACCTGTTGAACTAAACAATAATATTCTGTTGATGAAGTTAAATACATAAACACAAAATTCTGAAAATTTGAATATTTTCTTAAAAGCTTGAGGTTTGATTTCATGTGGGTTGACGTCCCAAGCTTTTAAGAAAATATTAAAATTTTTAAAAGGTCTGTGTTTATAAATTTAACTTTATAGACTAAATGTTATTTTTTTACTTTTAGTTTAATTATTAAATAAAAGCTTGTTCCAAAAAAAAATTTAACCACCGTGTGTAAGAGATCCACGATTTTTTATCCCATAGTAGCATTTTATTGCATTGTCTCCAAAGTTAAATAAGTATGCCAAATTTTAGCTCTATCAATAATCAAAAAGTTTTCCAACATTTCAAAATGTTTACGGTCCCCCTATAAGATATTCCCGATTTTTTTTCTCCATGAAACCATATTATTACAGTGTCACTGAAGTTACGTAGGTATCCAAATTTTAGCTCAAGTGCTTGAAAAATGGATTGCAAATTTTGAACCGAAAACTCAGACATACGAATCAGCAAGACATAGAAAGAAAGTAAGTTAAATAAAAACTTAGAAAAACAAAAATTTCTCAATGTCTATCAAAAAATCAACATTTTGGGTGTACAAGTGGATTCCAGATAGTTATAAAAACCATAATGTTACGTACACTTACAATAGAAAAATAGCTAAAAATAAAAAAAAGTTCAAGTAATAATTTGCGATGAAACCATCCATAGACCAATAAATCTTCTCACCTATAAAAAGAGAAACTGTTTAAAAAACTAAACAGGCAGCTACAAACCAATACACTGGTTTGGGCGAAAGGAAAACATGGCGCCTAAAATTTAACAAAAATAAATCAGGTTAACATTTTTTTTCACGTTTTTCTTTATTCTTTAATAAAAATAAGTACTCCAAAATTAATATTTTATTCGGCTGTAAATCGACATATACGAGGCTGTCACCTATAAGACAATGATCGAACTTTATTTATCTTTTAAATAAAAAATATTTTAAATTATAACTTCGGTAGAAGCACCAGAACTAAAGGAAATACCCAAAAATATTGCAGGAATAAAACTGGCTGAATTTTGATTATAAAATAAAAACTTGTTCAAATACGGAATTAATTAATATTGAAATTACTAATATCGATTAATTACATAACGGAAATATATTTAATAATAAAATTAAAATGTCTCAGGGAAAGATTTAATTAATTTTAATTTATTTTTAAATTGTGTTGCTGGTTAAATTACATTACGACCTAGCAAGTTTTACTTTATATAATTATTCATTTCCTTTCCTTACATAGATCTGGATATTTAAAATTATAAACTGAAAACAAAATTGAAAAACCATGAAAAAATGACTATGAAGTAATTATATTATGCTTTTTAATTTAATAATTATTGTTCTTACTGATGTTTCAAATAAAAATATTGGTATATTAAGTATTATTTTTTAAACTCAGGAAATAATCTTGCCAAATATCCCTTTCTCAGAAATTTGTTTAACAAACAGCATTCGGGCAAATGGAAAATCCTCCACTCCTGTTTTTAAAACCACTAACGCTCATGCTATTTGATAGACAAGTTACTTAGAAACTTTTTTTTTCGAATTTTTCTGGAAATATTAGATGTACTAGGGATATTATTACCCCGAAAAAATTTTGTTGTATTAGGCATCTTTTAATTATTTCGATAGAAATTTAATAATTATTTAATACAAATTTTGGTGTCTATTGTTTGTTTTTCTCGTAAAATAGTCATGTCGAATATCACTCGAAAACAAAAAATGCAGAAAAATTTTTTTCTCTTATTCAAGTTTGCTGCTCTTGACAATTTCGCTCGCCTAACAGCTCGTAATTTTGTTAATAAATTTCTTTCGCGAAATTGTCTAACAATAAACTTATCGGAAAAATTTTTCTCTCTTGTGGTATTAGACAGGGTGGTCCAAAAATTGTTAAATTTTTGAGATGGAATAAAAAACCAGCTGATTAATTTTAATAGATTTATTTTTAAAATTTACAAACATTATTGGAAATTCGAATTCCGAACATTACATTGTCTAAATGCGCCCCATTTCTGTCACAGCACTCCTGAAGCCGACCTCTAAATTTTCCATAACGCGGTTACAAGTGCCTGGAGTAATGGAAAATATTGTTCTTTAGAACTTCCAGAGTGGTGGTGCGATTGCGGTACACTTCACTTTTAAGATATCCATATAAATAAAAATCACAGGGAGTTATGTCCGAGATTCGGAGGAGCTGGGCACTGAATGTCTCCTCTTCGACAAATTAGTTTTCCTGGGAAAAGCGCCCCAACGATTGGCCAAGAGAGATCGAATGTGTGGCAGGTGGATCCGTCCTATTGGAACTAAGTGTCTTGAGTATATCCTTCAAATTATTGAAGAAAAGGGGTGAAGAAATTTTGAAGCATGTCGTCATAACGCTGTGAATTCACCGTTACTGTGCGGCCTTGTTGGTATTCGAAACAAAAAACGGACCGATGATTGCGGATTTCCATATTGCAACCCAAATTGTGACCTTCGGGCTATGCAGAGGCCTTTTATATTTGCTTTTAGGATTTTCTCCATACCAATAGCGACAATTTTGAGTATTCACGTGGTCATTAAGGTATAAATAAGCCTCATCAGAGAATAAGATGTTGTAGCCTTCTGGAACTCGATTCATTAGCATTTTTCGGGTTTTTGCTATTGCCGTCGGGTTTTTGTCGAACTTATTTAGGACGGTTCGCGGATTGAAGTCAAGTTAAATTCAGAACTGTTCTCGAACGGTCCTAGAACTATTAGAAGCGGTTTTTGCTTTGGAGCAAGTGCTGTTTTGGAATTATTTTTCGCACATACTCAATTGAAACAATTTGTATATTTGTCGTGTGGTTCGGCTGCTAGACTTTTTTGTACTTCATGTTTGTTTAGATTTTTAGAGATTTTTCTTGAATTAATCATTTTATGTTTTTTGGCTCTGTTTAAAATTTTATCATGGATTTAATAGAGATCCTCGGGTCATTAGTTCCAGTTCTTCCTGATCAGAAAATTATTATTTTCTAGAGGTAGGTATACACTCTATTCTCATATAAAATACCTAGGTATAACAACTTAAAATATAAAAACATAGCTACTGTCAAATTTTAATTAGCATGCATTCGGGTTTTGTACTTAAAATTGAAAGTCCCAGAACAGTTCAAGATTTTATCCAAAGCGCACCTAGTTATGCCCAAATTAGAGGACAATCCGAGAACCGTTCTAGGACAAATAAAATATGAAAACCCGAATAAAGCTAATATTTCGTTAGCGAATAAAAGTCTATCAGCGGGGTCCGTCGGCTTCAATTCTTACAGAAACTAAATCTTATACAGATGCATATGTAAATCTTTATGAAGGATGTGAAGCACCGATGATCTCATAACATTCAAGCAGCTGCGCGCTTTCGCGTAGATAAGTTTGGTTGTTTGTGCACGGACGCTCTCACTCTTTCAATATTTTCATTGGTTCTTGCTGACCTTCGACGACCGGGACGCGTTTATTTAACGTTGAACCAGTTTCCTCAAACTTACGAAGCACTGCTTGATCAACGGAAGGCTTGGACATTGCCGAATATCGTGCAAGTTAAACCGTTGTCGAAATCTACGGCGCGACCGTTATATAAAAAAAATGAGGGAATCTCCATGGAGCTTAGTAAGATAAAAACGATAATGCCTTAAATTTCCAAACTCAAATCAAATTCTTGCTTTTTCTGTAATTTTGAATTAATGCGTAATTTCAATATTTAATTATTATCGAGATTAATATCTACATATTGTAAATATATCAAATAATCATCCGCAAATATTTATGTATTTATTTTTGTTTTAATAGGAAATTATTTTAATATTGCAGCACCTGCCACACAAATGAATATATTATTTATTTTATAATTTGAGTAAAAAAATGTAACAATTATATATTAATTCAGTTACTAAATCTGGCGTTTCCAATTAAGTAGTGGCCTAAAATTTTGTTTCCACGGACTGATCAATTTATACAAAGTGTTAAAAATTCGATGTTATGCATGGGATCTCCTAAACCGTGAGAGGTATCGGAAATATCCGAAAAAAAACCTTTTATTTTTTTCTGGCTTTACTTAAAAAGAAATTTCAAAACAAATTGAATATTTACACTTTTTCCTCGCAATAAGACGTGCTTTCGGATCTCTCATCTGACGTTTCGTTTCTTGATCGCCATCATCAACTTTATTTTTTCTTATGCATGCCATATCGGATTTTTACAGAATTAACTAGGGTCCTTTATTCCTGTTTCAGTTTTATATAACCCTTTATAGTTAGTACATCAAAATCTTAAATATTTCGAGAAAACTAATATTTTCTTTAGTTGGCCTAGTGACATACCTGTAAAACTACTACCATACTACTTAGGTACTGTCGGTGGAAATAGAATAGTCCAAGTTAAGTGAAACGAGATATTATTATGAAACTTTATTACAAATTTGATATCATAATCAATACGAAAACTCAGTTTTTTTTTAGTTACTACTCTAAACTCTTTTTAATTTTTAACTCCTCCAGAGTTGCCTCTGGTTTTTTGTAAAACAGAGTTTTTAAAGTTCCCAAAAATAAAAATCCATTGGGGAGAAATTTGAAGACCTGGCTGGCCATTCCCCAAGACGTCCGTTTGCAATCGTTTTTTCGGGAAATTCTCTATTTAAGTAATCCTTTACCGTTCTTACATTATGGTTCGGAGCCCCGTCTTGCTGAAATAACGCGCCTATTAATTCCGCTAAAGGAATATCTATTAAATAATCTTGAATCTTGAAAAAGTCTGTATAGGTTTGTCAATCCTGGTTATTTAAAAAAAAACGGGCTAGGAATTCGGCCATTGAATAGACCCGCCTAAACATTAAAACTAAGTCTAATTTGGTTTCTAAACCCAAAATCAAAAAAATCGTGTAGATTTTCCCCACTGTAAAAAATTATCGTCGTCTCTAAGTTTACCTTTTAACCAATGACAACAACGTCTTTCTGCGTCTCCGGAAAGTAGGTTTTGTGAGGTGAATATTCTATAGGCCTTAAAATTGTTTTGCCTAAGGACTCGCCAAGCTTTTACATGGTTAAGTCAAGGTAAATTGGCCTGTTGTTTTACTTCTCCTTTTGATATAAACGATTCATTTTGTACCTATAAATCAATAATATAGCTTAGTTCTTGCTAATTTAATTCTGGGATATCAATTTTTACTTGCCCTAACACAATTTGTTCCTATTCTTCTGTTATACGAGATATTTGCTTCTTACTTTACATCCGTATTCCCTGATATTCCCGTCCAGCCTTGAAAAAAATCATAACACTAGGTTGTTTTCTTTCTTGATATTAGTAGTTATAATATGGGAGCGCCTCCTCCTCCTCCTCTTCCTCTCTCTCATGTCCCTCATTCTTAACTTCCTCCCCTTTTATTCTCATTCGCATCATATTTTTAATTTTTTCTCTTTGTTCTCCCACATTTGATTTTGCATTCTTAAGTCTTATAAATAGGTGCATCAAGATCATTTTAGTATGTTAAGGTACGAGTGACTGTTAAAAGAAAAAAATCTGTTGAATAAATCTATTAATAATAATATTAAAATAAAATGAGTGAATCAGTTGGAGAAAGAAATCGATCCATTCCGCTTCAGAGCCTCGAAGAAATTATACCAGGAGTTCAAGAAGAAAATATACCATTAGTTCGAGAAGAAAATAATGGGATTGTTTTAAAAAATTTGAACAAAACTGAGAGTGAAGAGAAAAAAGTGTTTTGTGCTATTTGTTTTGAAATAATCGAATATTATGATTCATGTAGACCAAATACATGTTCCCACATTTTTTGTTTAAAATGTATTTTAAGATGGAATGATGAAAATTGTTGTTCTATAATGGTAAACAATTGTCCTGTATGTCGCACTAGATATTACTATTTGGTACAAATCTTCAAAGATGTAATTAGACATCATTTTGTTGTAATTTTAAAAAGAGGATAATATTTTTTTTATAATTTGTGTTTGTGAAAACTCTGGTAACAAATAATTTTGTAAAAAAAGTAAATGTAAATATATATATAATAATTGACACACATTTTTTCCTTTTCCTATATTGAAACGACAACAATGATCTAACAAGTTTTTTAATACATACTAATTTTCACATTACATAACAAAACAATTGTTATGGGTTGACACAAAAAGTGCCACGCCCTAAAATGGCACCACTTTTGCAGATCGAATCTTAAATTTTCTTATGGGAATTTACATGTAAAAATGACGGTTTTGATTGTCGGACCGGCATAGCCTAATCTACTACTTTTTAATTATACTAATAATATTAATATAATTTGCATCAAGTAAGAGAAAACTCAATTGAATATAGAAACAAGCGTTAACAAAATGTTATGCTAATATATGAGTGCTTCTAGTGGCAGTAGACATAATCGACACTTTTTTTACATATGATTAACTATTTCATTTACAAATACAGTGTCAGATGTTAGAATAAAAAGAAGTATTTTGCATATAGCACTGAAAATATATAACCGCTTATAGTAACATTTGACATTTTTAAATTAATATTCTTGACGTATTCTTATTATCTTTACAATTTAAGTTTAAAATTAATATTTTTGACATTATCTATCCATTACGTTTATAACCTATATTTAAAATTAATATTGTTAAACTAATCTACCCATCACATTTACAAACTATGTTTAATATTAAACCTAACCTAACCTAACCTAACCTATATTTAAAATTAATATTGTTAAACTAATCTACCCATCACATTTACAAACTATGTTTAATATTAATATTTAACAATATAATTTTCTATTTCTTTTTTTTCATTTTTGTTGCAGTAAAAGCAAGCATGTTCAGGAATTAGTATAAAAAGATGTATCCTACAAATAGCACAATGTAAATCAGAAGCACTAACAACATAGGCTCTTTTGTAGTGGCAGCTCACGTGATCGGATTCCCCTCTCCGTAAATATCTCATGTGAATTGCACTACAAGGAAGGCAAATAGCAAATGTTCCTAGTCTTCGACTTTCAATTTTAGAGTAGCTTTGTATAACACATACATCTTTTTCTTCAAAATTATTAAATAATTCACTAGCCCTAAACTTGCTTACTTTTACGTCACCCTCGGTTCCTAAATTTAGTAATTGTCCATCCATATCCACTCCTTCGTCAATTTCCTGATCATCTTCCTCCATCTCTTCCTCTTCCTCCTCTTCAATATAATTAATATCGATGTTACATAAGAATGATCTTCTAACAAGCCTAGATGACTTGTCCAAAAATGAATGTTTATAAGTGATGGAATCGCCTTCCAAGTTATTAAAAATCTCTTCTCTTTCTTCAATTTGAGCGGCGATCTCCATATTATTTTCTTCAATTTGGACAGCGTTTCCATTCATATTTTCTGCCATTGTTAGGAACTTTGGATTTAGATCGATTTATTTGATAAAAAATTTGGTTATACGTTAAAATAATAGCGACAACTGATATTACAGCGAATGTTACTGTATGATCGTCGAGTGGATGTTCTTAAGTATATATCCCATCAACCACCACTTTTACTACCTGCAATACATAAGTTTTTTTTTTTTTTTTTTTTTTTTTATTCACTGTCCCTTTCCCTGTCAGTTGCCTCGGGGGGGGGGGGGCGTCAAGGGGGGCTTCGCCCCCCTTAAACCCCCCTCACCCTCACCTTATCTTCTTTCTCTCCCTTCCTTCTTTCTCTTTTTTATATGTTTCTCCGTTTTCCTTCCTTCTCCTTTTTCCTTCCTTCTCCTTTTTCCTTCCTTCTTCTTTTTCTTTCCTTCTCCTTTTTTCTTTTCTTCTTTTTTAATCTAACCTAACCTAACCTAACCTAACCTAACCTAACCTAACCTAACCTAACCTAACCTAACCTAACCTAACATAACCTAACCTAACTTAACTTAACCTGAAGAGGGTAGCCCGAAATTGGGGAGCCGGGATTTGAGTCTCGGAAATTAAGGGGTCCGGGGGGAAGGGGGAAGGGGGGAGGGGGGAGGGGGGTAAGGTAGTTGATCGGCTTGGGAAAGTGGTTTTTAGAGATTGTCGTTCAACTTTAAGTAGGACACATGTGATTAACTTTTGCATATAAAATCGCCTCAGCGAAGAGACGAATGCAATTGATTTCTGCATTCACACTGTGCAGAGCTCGCGAGTTTTCTGGTGTTTACATTGTGTTTATTTGGTAATTTTTCAATTTTTATTTTTATTTCTAACATTTTTATTTGGCAAGATTTAATTCTTATATATATTGCTGACATTTTTATGTACATTTGTGGCATTTTATTTGTTATTACGATTTTTTTTCATAATGGACAATTTTTTGGCATCGAGTAGCAAAATTATTGACAATGACTTTGACTTATACACATGTACTCAAATGCAGAATTTTGCAAACCAACAAAACAATGAAACAGACGTATTTACAACTAGTCAACAACAAACTATTCAGGACTTGAATGAAATTATTTATAATAGCCAAGTTCAAAATAATGCCAACAAACAGAACAACGAAAAATATTTATTTACAGCTAGTCAACAAGAAACTCTTGACGATCTTAATGACATTATTGACAACAAATCGGACTTAATTACAACAAAAACTAAACAAACTCTTGAAGAACTGAATGACATTGACGAAACTCAAAATTCTAGCGATGAGGATATTGTTTGTTTTCAAAAATCTAATACAAATTATTTAACATTAAAATCGCCAATTAATTCTCCGAGACCAATTTGCTCTCCCTTTTTGTTTAGTGAAAATTCTGATTCGGAAGAAGAACAAATTGATCAAAATTTAAGTTTGGCTATTTGTCCTACTAATTCACCATATGATATTGTAAATTCTGATTCGCAAGAAAAACAAATTGATCAAAATTTAAGTTCGGCTATATCTTCTATTAATTCACCATTTGCTATTGTAAATTCTGATCCGCAAGAAAAACAAATTGATGCAAATTTAACTTCGGATATTTCTCCTAATAATTCACCAGTTGAACAAAATTCAATTTCGAAACCATCATTTATCATTAAAAAAAATTTTAAAATTAATAAAAAAAATAAAAAACAAATAGCAAACCTTAAGTGTCTGGGTTTCGCTATTCAAAATTTAACTAATTTGATCACAATTAAAAAGGGAGACGAAAGTACGGTGAATTATGTTAAACAGGCCTTTGACAAATTAGTTGACTCATTTGAAGAAATGGATTCATAAAGTCAATTAATTTCTATTGCTTTTTTCAAAATTTGACTATAACTAAATAAAAATGCACAATATTAATTTTATTATTATACAAAGAACTTCAAAAATGCAATTGCTTTTTTCAAAATTTGACTATAACTAAATAGAAATGCACAATATTAATTTTATTATTATTATTATCCAGAAAACTTCAGAAATGCATAAGTGTGTAACATGTAATAAAGTCTTCACTAGAAAGGATAATTTATTGCGACATAATAAAAAACATGTTAACGGAAATTCCACAAAACTCAACAGTTGGTTGAAAAAACCAAAGCTTGTTAAAGGTAAGAACATTTTATTTTTCATGTTATATTTTGTAAAATATTTTTTTCTTAATTTATAGATTCTACAAATATTGTAAAATATTGTAAAGAATGCAAGAAAAATATAAACCAAAGTCTATGGGGTGGACATCTTCGATCTAGTGTGCACAAGAACAATTCCAAAATAGGCTTGGAGGAAGGTGTTGAAATTATCAAGTCAGCATTCAGGGAACGAATAATATCTTATAGGATTTCCTCACACCAAAACTTCATAAATGTGAAAGAGTATTTTCAACATTTGGAATACAAAATTGCACATCTAATAGATCAAGAACTGCAGAAACATAAATGTATCAAGCTAAATATGGAACTGTTCGGTTTCTATTTTAACCCCAGCAGCGACAGCTATGATGTCAAATCTTTTAATGCGCCGTTCCAAGTCATTTGCCAGGGATATCAGAAAAAAGAACTGTTAGAGCAAATCTGCACCATTATTGACCAGAAAGCTGACGAATTTGCAGAAAGAGATTCAGGTAAAGAATTTATTTTCGATTTTACAACAGCAACAAAAAAAGTAATTTTTTAATTTTTACGTTGCAGGATGGGCTTTGATGAATTTACTTCATTTGGAAATTAATGTTAACAAGCACAATCCGCTGAGAGCCTCATCTTTTATCGAACTTCCTCAAGAGATCAAGAGACGTCAAGCTGTGATCAACATTAGGAATGATGACAACTTTTGCTTCGCCTGGGCAGTTGTGTCTGCTCTTCACCAACCAAGCGGATTAGATTTTGAAACTTCATCCTACCCACACTACTCTTCTGTTTTGGATATGTCAGGTATAGAATTTCCAATGTTGCTAAAGAACATTAAGATTTTTGAAGAAAAAAATAACATTTCTATTAATGTATATGGATTAGAAATTATAAATCCTAAAAAGGGGTATGAAGTAATTGGTCCACTTTATTATTCATCGAATAAAAAAAATCAACATGTCAATTTATTGTTAATAAGTGATGATGATGAAAAAACTTTTCATTATTGCTATATTAAAGATTTATCAAAACTAGTTTCTGCACAAATTTCTAAACATCACGGAAAAAAATATATTTGCGATGGTTGTTTACAATATTTCCCTACAGAAGAAAATTTATTACAACACAATAGCTATGATTGTGATCATTTACGAATTAACCTACCTTCTAAAGAATTAATAAAAGATAAGTTTGGAAACTATTCATATGATAATATTTTGAAATTTGTAAATTATCATAAACAAATGAAAGTTCCTTTCGTGGTGTATGCAGATTTTGAATGCATTTTAAAGCCTTTAAATAATGACAATGTTGATAAAAATCCTAATACTTCATACACCTTAAAACAATATGAACATATTCCACATTCATTTGCCTATTACATTAAATGTTCATTCGACGATAATTATTCTAAATTTGAAAAATATAGAGGTCAAAATTGTGATACATTATTTATAAATTCTTTAGAAAGAGATGTGTATAACATATACAATAAATATTTAAAGACTCCTAAAAAGATGATTCCTTTGAACGAACTGGACAAAATTTATCATAACTATGAAACAGTTTGTCATATTTGTAATAAACCTCTTTTAAATGACAGGGTTGCAGATCATTGTCATATAACCGGTCTTTATAGAGGTCCAGCTCATTCACTCTGCAACATAAATTACAGAATACCTAACTTTATTCCAGTTATATTGCATAATTTGCGTAATTATGATTCTCATCTATTTCTTAAAAAATTATGCTTAAACAAAGAACAACTAACAGTTATCGCACAAAACAAGGAAAAATATATTTCATTTGAAAAGCTTATTCATGTGGATAACTATTTTGATAAAAAGACACAAAAGGCTAAGAAAAAAAATATATCATTAAGGTTTATTGATTCTTTTCAATTTCTATCCCATTCTTTATCAAAACTCTCTGAAAGCTTAAAAGATGAACAATGTAAGGAAATAAAAAAAATTTTCAATGATGAAGAAAGATTTAAACTTATTCGGCAAAAAGGTGTATTTCCTTACAATTATATTGATGATTATTTAAAATTAGAAGAAACAACTTTACCTCAAAAAGACCAATTTTATAATACTTTAACGGATGAGCACATCAGTGATGCAGAATACCAAAGAGCTGTAAAGGTTTGGCAATTGTTTAAATGTGAATCTCTTGGTCAATACTCCGACGTTTACTTACTCTCTGATACTTTACTTTTGGCAGATATTTTTGAAAATTTTAGAAGCACTTGTTTATCCACATATAAGCTCGATCCAGCTCATTTTTACACTTTTCCAGGTTTATCTTGGGAGGCGTGTTTGCGTTATACTGGAATAGAGTTAGAATTGTTAACTGGTCCAGATATGATACACTTTTTCAAAAAAAGCGTTCGCGGTGGTGTGAGCTCTTGCATTTGTAGAAAATCTGAAGCTAATAATCCATTTCTTTTAAATTTTGATCCTTTAAAGCCAACTAAATACATAATTTATTATGATGCAACAAATTTGTATGGTTATGCAATGTCACAGCACATTCCAACGGGAGATTTTGTTTGGTTAACAGATAAAGAAATCAATGATTTAAATATTATGAATATTTCTAAAAAATCTAATAAGGGATATGTTTTAGAAGTTGATTTAGAATATCCTACAAGTCTACATTCCTATCATAACGATTTTCCGTTTTGTCCAGAAAACTTTAAACCGCCAAATTCTAAATGCATAAAATTAATACCCAATTTAAATGATAAATCAAAATATGTTATTCACTATCAATTATTAAAACAATGTTTGGAACATGGACTCAAGTTAACTAAAGTTCATAGAGTTTTACAGTTTTCTCAATCTGATTGGTTGAAAAAATATATAGACTTGAATTCAAGATTAAGAAATGATTCAAAGAATGAATTTGATCGTAATACTTACAAGTTGGCAAATAATAGTATTTATGGCAAGACTATGGAAAATGTTGATAGGAGAATTGACGTAAGACTTGTTACAGAGTGGGAAAAAAATAGAAGAAAAGATGGTGCTGAGAATTTAATTGCAAAACCATATTTCAAGGACTTAACAATATTTTCTGAAAACTTGGTAGCTATTCAAATGCAAAAGATTCAAGTTACTTACAATAAACCAATATATGTAGGCTTCTCAATATTAGATATATCTAAAACTGTCATGTATGATTTCTTTTATAATTTTTTAAAACCTCTTTATCAGGAAAATATTTCACTTTTATACACCGATACCGATTCGTTCATTTTAGAAGTCACAACTCCAAATATTTATTCTGACATGATAAAAAATATTCACAAATTTGACACATCTAATTATGAATTTAATAATATTCATGAAATGCCTATTACAAAGTCAGTTATAGGAAAATTCAAAGATGAATATGCTGGTGAACCCATTACTACTTTCTTTGGTACTGGAGCAAAAGCATATTGTATTAAAACGGAAAACAGTTTAACAAAAAAAGCAAAAGGTGTTAAAAAAAGTGCAATTAAAAAGCAGTTGGATTTTATTCATTATAAAGATGTTGTTGAAAATCATTCTAAAACCTTTTGTTCAATGTATGTTTTTCGATCTAGACAACATACAATTTTTACAGAGTTAATTAATAAATTGGCTTTGAGTTCCGAAGATGATAAGCGGTATAAAATTCCCTATAGTTTTAATACATTAGCTTGGGGACACCAAGATATTGCTTTGTATCAATGGAATGCAGAACATGAAGATTTAGATATATTTATGTAGATATTATAAGGTATTTAAATTTGTTGTTTTTGAAACCAAAGTTAGTCTTCATAAGTCTTTCACAAAATGTGCTTAGAAACTTTTGACAAAGAAATTGATAACAGTTATTTTAAAACATATGAAAAACGACTTTCCACTTTTAAAAAATGGAAAGGAAAATTGAGACCAGAAGTGTTAGCTGGAGCTGGCTTTTACTATACTTCAATCAATGATATTTGTAAATGTTTTTATTGTGGTATTGAAATTTTTGATTGGTTAAGTTATGATGATCCTATTGTGGAGCATAAGAAATTTGCTAGGAATTGTGATTTAAATAACTGTTTATGGAAAAATAGGAATCGAATAATTGTAACCATTCAAAATAAGTCTTCAAGCTACACATTTTATATAGTATTATTAATATCCTTATTTATGAACTTTTACATATATTTAAATTAAGTATTTTATTGTTATTTTTTTACAACTGCTTTTGCTTTCGTGGTGAAAGTATCTGCTTAATGTTAATAAATTTGGAATATTATTATTAATTTGTTTTAATGACTATCAGTAGATCTCAATTTATTCTTCTTTATTTTATTTTCCAAAATGTTTTTTATGTTCATCATCCCCCTGGCGTAACACAGTGTGAAATATGTTTTTCTAATAAAACAGACGTCACTCTAAGTAAATATTGTAAATTTATGAAAATTGGATTAATTAACAATAGTACAATTAGTTGGATGGAACGAATAAATGGAAATGAAAATGCAAGTAAATTTTTTAAAATTTTGTATCATTATCCAAATCGATCTATTTTTGATACAAATTGGATAGAAAGGTTAGAGTTTAAAAATAATCAGTTACAAATTTTAACCCCCAACTGTACCAATTATTATGACGGATTCAAAAATTATTACTTTTCCATCATTAGTGTTACATTAAACTTTGCATTATTTTTATACATTACCATTTTAATTATTTATCTTTATTATAAATTTCAAACTGGAAATCTATTTTTTCATTAATCCATTTTAAACGAAACTTTAAAGAAAGTGGGGATGAGAATATTTAAGTACAAGAATAACACAATATGTTTCAGTCTCGTTTAGTCATTATGAACAACGCCGTGGTTCATAAACCTTTGGAAACGCTTCTTAATTCAAAAATTTATTTTTTAAATAATTCTTTGTCAAAATTTGTTCTTGTTGGCATTAGTTTAAATGATTTTTCTCCAAAAATTGTAATTGGTGGAAAAACTGGATTTTCAATCGCACTAACCGAAGAAAATTGGAAAGACATTTGTGTTCATCAAGGAATTATTGTAAACAATTTCTACTTTCCTCAAGTTGATCAAACCAGTGTGAATATAAACAACATTCATCTGCAGGTTCAGAAAATAAATGATACCCCTGTTCTACAAATTACAAAAGGCCCACACTTCATATACTTAGGACAAGAGTCTTTGGACAATTTGTGGCGATTAAAGGAAATTATTGATTATAGATTATCTATACTTAAAAGGCAAGAATTCAATACATATTTCAAAATATTTCAAAATAATATTTCATCTGATTGTGGCGACTTGTGTACGCATGTTTATAATATAATAAGTCCAACAGAAAATCCTAACAGTGAAAATGTTTCAACTATGATGGAATTACTTGCTTTATATCCTGAACAAATGGAAAACAAATTGAAGCAAAATGGAACAAAACGAAAATATTACGAAGAAAACAATGAAAATGGATCAAAAAGAAAATATTACGAAGAAAACAATATCTTTTCTGGAAGAGAACATAAGGTGCATGTGTTAGTGAAGTGGAGCTTTGCTTACAGACAAGCCCGTAGGAGTAACTTTCAGATGTGGTACTTAGATAGACTCCGTTTTGAAAAAGAATAAATGATTGTAAACTTATTCTAGATTCGATATTATCTGAGGAACATAGAAATAAAATATATTTGACACGTTTTAATAAAAATTGTATTTGATGTTTTACTTAATAAAATTTTAGTTTAGTAAATGTGAATTTTATTTGAAATTAATTAGCACATTAAGACTTTGTAATTTGTATCAGCTAAAGCATAAAGTGAGGAACAGAAATAAAACAAATTTAACTAAAATTTAATTTCAATTTAATTAAACAATATTTTTTTTATCAATCCATGTATTATATTTTTTATCAAGTCCTAACCATTTCACATAAACTTTGTTTCCTTTCCTTCTCAAAATCTTCTCAATAAGATACACATCGGTATGCTTTACTTTTAGTAATTCTTGCTCATAAAAACCACCCAGAATGTCCTGATTATCTTCGTCTTGAATTAAATATGTCCAAGGGTTTGTCATCTTAACTTCTTTAATGTGGAATATCTCATTTGACCAATTTGGTGTGTAACCTTTTGAAAATGCCTCTCGATGCTTGCTTATTCGTACGTGATCACCCACTTTAAACTTTGGAGATTTTATATCTAACGTTTTAGCATGAGTAAATGCAGATTTCAAGATTCTATTTTCATTTGTTTTATTTACTTGTTTTGGCTTCATTCCTATTGAAGAATGTTTTGTATTGTTATAATCTTTTACAATATCCGCTAATATATTAAACCATTTGTAATTTCCTTGAATGCTAAATATTTTCCACATATTATTCTTTAAAGTCCTGTTCACTCTTTCTACTATACTCGCTTTCAAATTGGAAAACGTGCTATAATGGTTAATTCGAAATTGTTGCATCAAATTTTGAAAATTTACATTGAAAAACTCTCTTCCTCTATCCGTTTGCAAGTTTTTTGGTGGAGTTTTTGCACTGATTAATATTTTTTTCATTGCCGCTGTTACGTCTTTTCCAGATTTAGATTTTAACGGTTCGGCCCAAACATACTTAGAAAATACATTTATGGTAATCAAGATATATTTAAATCCCTTATTAAATTTGGCATAGGGTAACATTTCAACCAAATCAGCTTGAAAAAGATCATTTAACCCTTTCACTACCACCCTTCTGCGTTTGTAGTTTTTTCTAGCAGGTTTATGTAATTCATTAACGACTTGCTGTTTAACGGTTGTCATGACAACAAACTTGTTTATTCAATTTTAAGGAAGTTCACTTTCTATGTTTTGTAATAATTCGAAATATAACTTTTATATGTTTTTTCCCATTCATTCAATTTATCAATTTGTATTGTATAACTTTTTTCATTTAAAATTTTACTAATTTTAGTAATCTCCTTTTCTAACGCATTAAAGGATTTTTTTATCTCTCCAGTTAAG
Organism: Kuschelorhynchus macadamiae; assembly: GCA_030620095.1. Taxonomy (NCBI): domain Eukaryota; kingdom Metazoa; phylum Arthropoda; class Insecta; order Coleoptera; family Curculionidae; genus Kuschelorhynchus; species Kuschelorhynchus macadamiae. The sequence goes on from JAUTXW010002593.1 coordinate 45,966, forward strand.
AAAGTAGTTGATCTACTATCACTATTTTTTAATTCCTCCTCTGTTTTATTTAATTCTTGTTCTAATTTCTTAATTACACTGGACATTATATTTTCCAAGGAAATATATTGTTGATTTTCTTCCAAAGTGAGTTGGTCAATTGTTCTACTGTTAAGAATGCTATTTTGATTTCTTTTTTTTTCATCATCTAACCTTTTTATAAAAGTTCTTAATTGTTTAATTTTTTCCTTGTGTTTTTCAATTATTACTTCTCTTATATTTGTTTCCATTATTTTATTAATTTTGTTGATATCATCACTTAATTTTTTGTCTTCCTTTTTAACATGTTCATTTAAAAATTGCAAATCTTTACTTATTTGATTTAGCGTTAGCAACTGTTTATTAACGTTTTCAATTGAGGTATAACATACTTTAATCTGGTTTTCATACTTTAAAAAATTTTCATCAAAAACCTTAAGCTTTTTAGCAAAGATTTCATTATTTGTTTCATTTTCACCTAATCTCCTTTTTAAATTATTAATGTCACTTATTCTCTCTTGATTTTGTTTTGAAATATGGCGTCCAAATTTATCAACTGTCATGTTGAGCTTTCATTAAACAATAAATATGATTATATTTGATAGCTGTTATTTATAGTATTACTTTATCTTCTCTTAATTCTTCAATAATAGAGATAATCTCGTTACTATGAGCATTATTTCCGCATCACTTGATGAAATTAATAAACGTAGCCTATCAACAATTTCGTTTACATTATTCCAGTA
>JAUTXW010002595.1:0-102500 GCA_030620095.1 Kuschelorhynchus macadamiae
TTCGTAAGTGCTCTTTTGGAAAACTTATTTTGAGTTTTTTTTTTGTCTGATTGCTTTCATTTTGACGGATCCTCCTTTATAAGGTCTAATAAATAGTCCCTTTCCTTTATATGGTCTAATATATAATCCTTTCCCTTCTTTAGAAGCATTTTCCATTGCAATATTATGTCCATGTATTTCTTCTAGTTGCTGTTTAGCTGCTTTAGCATCATTTACTGCCTTAGCAATTCCTGCCGCGCCTCCACCTAGTGCACCCAGGGCGCCAAGAATGGGAAACAAAAGAGGTAGAAATCCTCCAATTTTTTTGGGCGTTCGAATGATACGTTTTTTTCTCAATTTAAGTTTACCCCCTTTTGTATTTTTTAATCCCAAACCGAACTTTCTTTTACCCTTCATTATTCCTGCAACACTTAAAGCTGCAATTTTTTCACCAATAGAAGAATCTTTAGCTTTTACCCTATCCAGGCTTTTTTTTCTAATATTTGGTCAGATATGTGTCTTTTTGATAAATCTTCAGTCTGAGAGTAAGATATATCATGTTCTTTGCAAGCGGAATCCAATGGATTTATACCAACGTCACCTCTAGTTAATCTTTTTTCCAAGTTGGTGCCGGGACCACAATAATTATATCCTGGTATATGAACTTCGAAAGGTAGTTTGCTAATTAATTTATTTACTAAACCAGAGCCTTTTCTATTACGTGTTTTAATAGTTTTTTTCAACTTATGGCGACCCACAGTCATTGAAGTTCTTTTTATACTAAAAGCACATTGACATTTTTCTGGTATAAATACTTTTACAGCTAAAAATATTTACTAGTGTGATTAAGAATGAGGATTGAAAAACAAAAATTCTCATTACCAGTAAATAATCATGATGAAAAAATTTTAAGTAAACAGTTGAGAAAGCATGGTGACTTATTTTGCGGTGGTTCAAAAAGAGGGCTTATAGTTGGTTGCAGTGGTAGCGGTAAAACCAACGTTATGCTTACACTGCTCGAGCATCCAAATGGAATTAGGTTTGAAAATGTCTATGTTTATTCAAAGTCATTAGATCAACCAAAATATGAATATTTAAAAAAGTTGTTAAAACCTATGAAAGAAATTGGATACTTTGAATATGATAGCGATGAGAACATTATTTCACCTCATGAGATAAAGCCAAATTCCGTTATCATTTTTGATGATATTCCTTGTCATAATCAATCTATTATTAGGGACTATTTCACGCATGGAAGGCATAGAAACACCGATTGTTTTTTTATTTTTCAAGGATATTCCTCAATCCTTAAACGTCTAATTCGAGAAAATGCAAACTTATTAATTTTATTTAAACAGGACTGTTTGAGTTTAAAACATATATATAATGACCACTGTATATTGGATATGACATTTGATCAGTTTAAAAATATTTGTGCTAACTGTTGGATGGATCCATATGGCTTTCTTGTAATTGACAAAGATTGTGAAGTAAATCACGGCAGATATAGGAGTAAATTCGATTCCTTTATATATTTATAAAAGTAAAAAATTTGCAGTTTTATTTCATTTAAAACTTGTACAGCATGGATAAACGTTTAGCTCGAGAATTAATAAGATCGAGACAAGCCGTGAAGCAGAAATATCAAAGCTTGAAATTAGCTACTTCTACTGCTCAGTCCGAATTAGAACAAACTTATAGACCAATAATACAACCACTTAAACAGCTAATTTCAAGTATTGGTAAATCCGAACCATTCGATTTAAAAGAAGAAAGAGTTTCAAAGTATGAAGATTTCAAAACACCTACAAAGCTTTATAAAACATCAACTCCGACGAAAAATATTCAGAAAACAGGAAAAACTCCGTCACTCCCTACAGAACTACCAACATTTTTAAATGACAGTAGTATCACTTCTTCCTCTCCTGTAGTACAACCATTGTCATCAACTGTTATAGCAGAAACTTCAGATCCTTCTAGTGACACAACAACAAATTTAAACTTGTCAGACATATTGGAACAAACTAGAAAAACAATTCAAACCTATGTTGGTACACCATCATATAAAGATTACTTAGCAGATTTTCATGAATTACCCAGATCATATATTGATGAGGGTGTGAAAGATACACAACATAAATTTGACCATTATTATGGAATAGTTCATGACCTCGAAACGGATAAGTTTTCTTTTGGTTTAACACAGATACCGGTAGAAATTATTGGAAAAGACATTAAAGTGGGAGGAATAACGTACACAGGCACGCCAGGTTTATACGAATTGCTTTTCAAAAAAGAACCGATAGGTTATAAGAAGGAAGATTTAGATAATTACATGAACATTCTAGCTAAAACAAATGTATATCGTAGGAATTTTGATTCAAATGAACAAGTTCAAGGAAATACATCACACAAATATGTTACAATAATAGGACCATATTTACAAAGAAAGGGGATTACAAAGACAAAAACCTTGCCAAGATTAGTTACAGCATTTAACAAACCAAAACCTCCGTTTAGAACAACTAGAGCCAAATCTACAGGAAAGGGATTAATTTTGAAAACAAACAGATCAAATACAGACTATGTATACTGGAATAATGTTAACGAAATTGTTGATAGGCTACGTTTATTAATTTCATCAAGTGATGCGGGAAATAATGCTCATAGTAACGAGATTATCTCTATTATTGAAGAATTAAGAGAAGATAAAGTAATACTATAAATAACAGCTATCAAATATAATCATATTTATTGTTTAATGAAAGCTCAACATGACAGTTGATAAATTTGGACGCCATATTTCAAAACAAAATCAAGAGAGAATAAGTGACATTAATAATTTAAAAAGGAGATTAGGTGAAAATGAAACAAATAATGAAATCTTTGCTAAAAAGCTTAAGGTTTTTGATGAAAATTTTTTAAAGTATGAAAACCAGATTAAAGGATGCTATACCTCAATTGAAAACGTTAATAAACAGTTGCTAACGCTAAATCAAATAAGTAAAGATTTGCAATTTTTAAATGAACATGTTAAAAAGGAAGACAAAAAATTAAGTGATGATATCAACAAAATTAATAAAATAATGGAAACAAATATAAGAGAAGTAATAATTGAAAAACACAAGGAAAAAATTAAACAATTAAGAACTTTTATAAAAAGGTTAGATGATGAAAAAAAAAGAAATCAAAATAGCATTCTTAACAGTAGAACAATTGACCAACTCACTTTGGAAGAAAATCAACAATATATTTCCTTGGAAAATATAATGTCCAGTGTAATTAAGAAATTAGAACAAGAATTAAATAAAACAGAGGAGGAATTAAAAAATAGTGATAGTAGATCAACTACTTTCTTAACTGGAGAGATAAAAAAATCCTTTAATGCGTTAGAAAAGGAGATTACTAAAATTAGTAAAATTTTAAATGAAAAAAGTTATACAATACAAATTGATAAATTGAATGAATGGGAAAAAACATATAAAAGTTATATTTCGAATTATTACAAAACATAGAAAGTGAACTTCCTTAAAATTGAATAAACAAGTTTGTTGTCATGACAACCGTTAAACAACAAGTCGTTAATGAATTACATAAACCTGCTAGAAAAAACTACAAACGCAGAAGGGTGGTAGTGAAAGGGTTAAATGATCTTTTTCAAGCTGATTTGGTTGAAATGTTACCCTATGCCAAATTTAATAAGGGATTTAAATATATCTTGATTACCATAAATGTATTTTCTAAGTATGTTTGGGCCGAACCGTTAAAATCTAAATCTGGAAAAGACGTAACAGCGGCAATGAAAAAAATATTAATCAGTGCAAAAACTCCACCAAAAAACTTGCAAACGGATAGAGGAAGAGAGTTTTTCAATGTAAATTTTCAAAATTTGATGCAACAATTTCGAATTAACCATTATAGCACGTTTTCCAATTTGAAAGCGAGTATAGTAGAAAGAGTGAACAGGACTTTAAAGAATAATATGTGGAAAATATTTAGCATTCAAGGAAATTACAAATGGTTTAATATATTAGCGGATATTGTAAAAGATTATAACAATACAAAACATTCTTCAATAGGAATGAAGCCAAAACAAGTAAATAAAACAAATGAAAATAGAATCTTGAAATCTGCATTTACTCATGCTAAAACGTTAGATATAAAATCTCCAAAGTTTAAAGTGGGTGATCACGTACGAATAAGCAAGCATCGAGAGGCATTTTCAAAAGGTTACACACCAAATTGGTCAAATGAGATATTCCACATTAAAGAAGTTAAGATGACAAACCCTTGGACATATTTAACTCAAGACGAAGGTAATCAGGACATTCTGGGTGGTTTTTATGAGCAAGAATTACTAAAAGTAAAGCATACCGATGTGTATCTTATTGAGAAGATTTTGAGAAGGAAAGGAAACAAAGTTTATGTGAAATGGTTAGGACTTGATAAAAAATATAATACATGGATTGATAAAAAAAATATTGTTTAATTAAATTGAAATTAAATTTTAGTTAAATTTGTTTTATTTCTGTTCCTCACTTTATGCTTTAGCTGATACAAATTACAAAGTCTTAATGTGCTAATTAATTTCAAATAAAATTCACATTAAGGAAACTAAAATTTTATTAAGTAAAACATCAAATACAATTTTTATTAAAACGTGTCAAATATATTTTATTTCTATGTTCCTCAGATAATATCGAATCTAGAATAAGTTTACAATCATTTATTCTTTTTTCAAAACGGAGTCTATCTAAGTACCACATCTGAAAGTTACTCCTACGGGCTTGTCTGTAAGCAAAGCTCCACTTCACTAACACATGCACCTTATTGTTCTCTTCCAGAAAAGATATTGTTTTCTTCGTAATATTTTCTTTTTGATCCATTTTCATTGTTTTCTTCGTAATATTTTCGTTTTGTTCCATTTTGCTTCAATTTGTTTTCCATTTGTTCAGGATATAAAGCAAGTAATTCCATCATAGTTGAAACATTTTCACTGTTAGGATTTTTTGTTGGACTTATTATATTATAAACATGCGTACACAAGTCGCCACAATCAGATGAAATATTATTTTGAAATATTTTGAAATATGTATTGAATTCTTGCCTTTTAAGTATAGATAATCTATAATCAATAATTTCCTTTAATCGCCACAAATTGTCCAAAGACTCTTGTCCTAAGTATATGAAGTGTGGGCCTTTTGTAATTTGTAGAACAGGGGTATCATTTATTTTCTGAACCTGCAGATGAATGTTGTTTATATTCACACTGGTTTGATCAACTTGAGGAAAGTAGAAATTGTTTACAATAATTCCTTGATGAACACAAATGTCTTTCCAATTTTCTTCGGTTAGTGCGATTGAAAATCCAGTTTTTCCACCAATTACAATTTTTGGAGAAAAATCATTTAAACTAATGCCAACAAGAACAAATTTTGACAAAGAATTATTTAAAAAATAAATTTTTGAATTAAGAAGCGTTTCCAAAGGTTTATGAACCACGGCGTTGTTCATAATGACTAAACGAGACTGAAACATATTGTGTTATTCTTGTACTTAAATATTCTCATCCCCACTTTCTTTAAAGTTTCGATTAAAATGGATTAATGAAAAAATAGATTTCCAGTTTGAAATTTGTAATAAAGATAAATAATTAAAATGGTAATGTATAAAAATAATGCAAAGTTTAATGTAACACTAATGATGGAAAAGTAATAATTTTTGAATCCGTCATAATAATTGGTACAGTTGGGGGTTAAAATTTGTAACTGATTATTTTTAAACTCTAACCTTTCTATCCAATTTGTATCAAAAATAGATCGATTTGGATAATGATACAAAATTTTAAAAAATTTACTTGCATTTTCATTTCCATTTATTCGTTCCATCCAACTAATTGTACTATTGTTAATTAATCCAATTTTCATAAATTTACAATATTTACTTAGAGTGACGTCTGTTTTATTAGAAAAACATATTTCACACTGTGTTACGCCAGGGGGATGATGAACATAAAAAACATTTTGGAAAATAAAATAAAGAAGAATAAATTGAGATCTACTGATAGTCATTAAAACAAATTAATAATTATATTCCAAATTTATTAACATTAAGCAGATACTTTCACCACGAAAGCAAAAGCAGTTGTAAAAAAATAACAATAAAATACTTAATTTAAATATATGTAAAAGTTCATAAATAAGGATATTAATAATACTATATAAAATGTGTAGCTTGAAGACTTATTTTGAATGGTTACAATTATTCGATTCCTATTTTTCCATAAACAGTTATTTAAATCACAATTCCTAGCAAATTTCTTATGCTCCACAATAGGATCATCATAACTTAACCAATCAAAAATTTCAATACCACAATAAAAACATTTACAAATATCATTGATTGAAGTATAGTAAAAGCCAGCTCCAGCTAACACTTCTGGTCTCAATTTTCCTTTCCATTTTTTAAAAGTGGAAAGTCGTTTTTCATATGTTTTAAAATAACTGTTATCAATTTCTTTGTCAAAAGTTTCTATGCACATTTTGTTAAAGACTTATGAAGACTAACTTTGGTTTCAAAAACAACAAATTTAAATACCTTATAATATCTACATAAATATATCTAAATCTTCATGTTCTGCATTCCATTGATACAAAGCAATATCTTGGTGTCCCCAAGCTAATGTATTAAAACTATAGGGAATTTTATACCGCTTATCATCTTCGGAACTCAAAGCCAATTTATTAATTAACTCTGTAAAAATTGTATGTTGTCTAGATCGAAAAACATACATTGAACAAAAGGTTTTAGAATGATTTTCAACAACATCTTTATAATGAATAAAATCCAACTGCTTTTTAATTGCACTTTTTTTTAACACCTTTTGCTTTTTTTGTTAAACTGTTTTCCGTTTTAATACAATATGCTTTTGCTCCAGTACCAAAGAAAGCAGTAATGGGTTCACCAGCATATTCATCTTTGAATTTTCCTATAACTGACTTTGTAATAGGCATTTCATGAATATTATTAAATTCATAATTAGATGTGTCAAATTTGTGAATATTTTTTATCATGTCAGAATAAATATTTGGAGTTGTGACTTCTAAAATGAACGAATCGGTATCGGTGTATAAAAGTGAAATATTTTCCTGATAAAGAGGTTTTAAAAAATTATAAAAGAAATCATACATGACAGTTTTAGATATATCTAATATTGAGAAGCCTACATATATTGGTTTATTGTAAGTAACTTGAATCTTTTGCATTTGAATAGCTACCAAGTTTTCAGAAAATATTGTTAAGTCCTTGAAATATGGTTTTGCAATTAAATTCTCAGCACCATCTTTTCTTCTATTTTTTTCCCACTCTGTAACAAGTCTTACGTCAATTCTCCTATCAACATTTTCCATAGTCTTGCCATAAATACTATTATTTGCCAACTTGTAAGTATTACGATCAAATTCATTCTTTGAATCATTTCTTAATCTTGAATTCAAGTCTATATATTTTTTCAACCAATCAGATTGAGAAAACTGTAAAACTCTATGAACTTTAGTTAACTTGAGTCCATGTTCCAAACATTGTTTTAATAATTGATAGTGAATAACATATTTTGATTTATCATTTAAATTGGGTATTAATTTTATGCATTTAGAATTTGGCGGTTTAAAGTTTTCTGGACAAAACGGAAAATCGTTATGATAGGAATGTAGACTTGTAGGATATTCTAAATCAACTTCTAAAACATATCCCTTATTAGATTTTTTAGAAATATTCATAATATTTAAATCATTGATTTCTTTATCTGTTAACCAAACAAAATCTCCCGTTGGAATGTGCTGTGACATTGCATAACCATACAAATTTGTTGCATCATAATAAATTATGTATTTAGTTGGCTTTAAAGGATCAAAATTTAAAAGAAATGGGTTATTAGCTTCAGATTTTCTACAAATGCAAGAGCTCACACCACCGCGAACGCTTTTTTTGAAAAAGTGTATCATATCTGGATCAGTTAACAATTCTAACTCTATTCCAGTATAACGCAAACACGCCTCCCAGGATAAACCTGGAAAAGTGTAAAAATGAGCTGGATCGAGCTTATATGTGGATAAACAAGTGCTTCTAAAATTTTCAAAAATATCTGCCAAAAGTAAAGTATCAGAGAGTAAGTAAACGTCGGAGTATTGACCAAGAGATTCACATTTAAACAATTGCCAAACCTTTACAGCTCTTTGGTATTCTGCATCACTGATGTGCTCATCCGTTAAAGTATTATAAAATTGGTCTTTCTGAGGTAAAGTTGTTTCTTCTAATTTTAAATAATCATCAATATAACTGTAAGGAAATACACCTTTTTGCCGAATAAGTTTAAATCTTTCTTCATCATTGAAAATTTTTTTATTTCCTTACATTGTTCATCTTTTAAGCTTTCAGAGAGTTTTGATAAAGAATGGGATAGAAATTGAAAAGAATCAATAAACCTTAATGATATATTTTTTTTCTTAGCCTTTTGTGTCTTTTTATCAAAATAGTTATCCACATGAATAAGCTTTTCAAATGAAATATATTTTTCCTTGTTTTGTGCGATAACTGTTAGTTGTTCTTTGTTTAAGCATAATTTTTTAAGAAATAGATGAGAATCATAATTACGCAAATTATGCAATATAACTGGAATAAAGTTAGGTATTCTGTAATTTATGTTGCAGAGTGAATGAGCTGGACCTCTATAAAGACCGGTTATATGACAATGATCTGCAACCCTGTCATTTAAAAGAGGTTTATTACAAATATGACAAACTTTTTCATAGTTATGATAAATTTTGTCCAGTTCGTTCAAAGGGATCATTTTTTTAGGAGCCTTTAAATATTTATTGTATATGTTATACACATCTCTTTCTAAAGAATTTATAAATAATGTATCACAATTTTGACCTCTATATTTTTCAAATTTAGAATAATTATCGTCGAAGGAACATTTAATGTAATAGGCAAATGAATGTGGAATATGTTCATATTGTTTTAAGGTGTATGAAGTATTAGGATTTTTATCAACATTGTCATTATTTAAAGGCTTTAAAATGCATTCAAAATCTGCATACACCACGAAAATAACTTTCATTTGTTTATGATAATTTACAAATTTCAAAATATTATCATATGAATAGTTTCCAAACTTATCTTTTATTAATTCTTTAGAAGGTAGGTTAATTCGTAAATGATCACAATCATAGCTATTGTGTTGTAATAAATTTTCTTCTGTAGGGAAATATTGTAAACAACCATCGCAAATATATTTTTTTTCCGTGATGTTTAGAAATTTGTGCAGAAACTAGTTTTGATAAATCTTTAATATAGCAATAATGAAAAGTTTTTTCATCATCATCACTTATTAACAATAAATTGACATGTTGATTTTTTTTATTCGATGAATAATAAAGTGGACCAATTACTTCATACCCCTTTTTAGGATTTATAATTTCTAATCCATATACATTAATAGAAATGTTATTTTTTTCTTCAAAAATCTTAATGTTCTTTAGCAACATTGGAAATTCTATACCTGACATATCCAAAACAGAAGAGTAGTGTGGGTAGGATGAAGTTTCAAAATCTAATCCGCGTGGTTGGTGAAGAGCAGACACAACTGCCCAGGCGAAGCAAAAGTTGTCATCATTCCTAATGTTGATCACAGCTTGACGTCTCTTGATCTCTTGAGGAAGTTCGATAAAAGATGAGGCTCTCAGCGGATTGTGCTTGTTAACATTAATTTCCAAATGAAGTAAATTCATCAAAGCCCATCCTGCAACGTAAAAATTAAAAAATTACTTTTTTGTTGCTGTTGTAAAATCGAAAATAAATTCTTTACCTGAATCTCTTTCTGCAAATTCGTCAGCTTTCTGGTCAATAATGGTGCAGATTTGCTCTAACAGTTCTTTTTTCTGATATCCCTGGCAAATGACTTGGAACGGCGCATTAAAAGATTTGACATCATAGCTGTCGCTGCTGGGGTTAAAATAGAAACCGAACAGTTCCATATTTAGCTTGATACATTTATGTTTCTGCAGTTTCTGCAGCAGAGTAGCTGTAAATAAATATTTTTCGTTGTTGTGTTTGTTGGCATTATTCTGAACTTGGCTATTGTAAATAATTTCATTCAAGTCCTGAATAGTTTGTTGTTGACTAGTTGTAAATACGTCTGTTTCATTGTTTTGTTGGTTTGCAAAATTCTGCATTTGAGTACATGTGTATAAGTCAAAGTCATTGTCAATTATTTTGCTACTCGATGCCAAAAAATTGTCCATTATGAAAAAAATCGTAATAACAAATAAAAATGCCACAAATGTACATAAAAATGTCACCAATATATATAAGAATTAAATCTTGCCAAATAAAAATGTTAGAAATAAAAATAAAAATTTACCAAATAGACACTATGTAAACACCAGAAAACTCGCGAGCTCTGCACAGTGTGAATGCAGAAATCAATTGCATTCGTCTCTTCGCTGAGGCGATTTTATATGCAAAAGTTAATCACATGTGTCCTACTTAAAGTTGAACGACAATCTCTAAAAACCACTTTCCCAAGCCGATCAACAACCTTACCCCCCAATATTCAACAATATTAATTTTAAAAAATGTCAACTGTTACTATAAGCGGTTATATATTTTCATTGCTATATGCAAAATACTTTTTATTCTAGCATCTGACACTGTATTTGTAAATGAAATAGCTAATCATATGTAAAAAAAAAGTGTCGATTATGTCAACTGCCACTAGAAGCACTCATATATTAGCATAACATTTTGTTAACGCTTGTTTCTGTATTCAATTGAGTTTTCTCTTACTTGATGCAAATTATATTAATATTATTAGTATAATTAAAAAGTAGTAGATTAGGCTATGCCGGTCCGACAATCAAAACCGTCATTTTTACATGTAAATTCCCATAAGAAAATTTAAGCTTCCATTTGCAAAAGTGGTGCCATTTTAGGGCGTGGCACTTTTTGTGTAAACCCATAACAATTGTTTTGTTATGTAATGTGAAAATTAGTATGTATTAAAAAACTTGTTAGATCATTGTTGTCGTTTCAATATAGGAAAAGGAAAAAATGTGTGTCAATTATTATATATATTTACATTTACTTTTTTTACAAAATTATTTGTTACCAGAGTTTTCACAAACACAAATTATAAAAAATATTATCCTCTTTTTAAAATTACAACAAAATGATGTCTAATTACATCTTTGAAGATTTGTACCAAATAGTAATATCTAGTGCGACATACAGGACAATTGTTTACCATTATAGAACAACCATTTTCATCATTCCATCTTAAAATACATTTTAAACAAAAAATGTGGGAACATGTATTTGGTCTACATGAATCATAATATTCGATTATTTCAAAACAAATAGCACAAAACACTTTTTTCTCTTCACTCTCAGTTTTATTCAAATTTTTTAAAACAATCCCATTATTTTCTACTCGAACTAATGGTATATTTTCTTCTTGAACTCCTGGTATAATTTCTTCGAGGCTAATTGTCTGAAGCGGAATGGATCGATTTCTTTCTCCAACTGATTCACTCATTTTATTTTAATATTATTATTAATAGATTTATTCAACAGATTTTTTTCTTTTAACAGTCACTCGTACCTTAACATACTAAAATGATCTTGATGCACCTATTTATAAGACTTAAGAATGCAAAATCAAATGTGGGAGAACAAAGAGAAAAAATTAAAAAATATGATGCGAATGAGAATAAAAGGGGAGGAAGTTAAGAATGAGAATAAAAGGGGAGGAAGTTAAGAATGAGGGACATGAGAGAGAGGAAGAGGAGGAGGAGGAGGCGCTCCCCTATTATAACTACTATGGGAAATGGCATGTTCTTATGATGGAGTTTATAATGTTGGCCATCGCACTGTATCCTTTCTTGGGGAAGTATCTCAGCATCTTGTTAGTGATGCCGTCGGCTCCAGGGGCTTTCTTGACCTTCAGTTTCCTGATAATATCTCGAACATCCCCGGGTGAGACAGGATGTGGACTTTGTTGAGGGTAAAATTCAAGCATCCAGGTCTCTAACTGAGTCGTGGACCTCTTCGGTGAGCTCTTCGTCCTCCTCTGGATGTTGGTTTAGCTGACCTTGTTGGACTATGGCATGCATCCGCTAAGGCTTCAGCTTTGTCCTCGTCTGTGTAGATTGGGCCATATACACCTTGGAGAGGAGGGATAGGACGTTTGTCCATTCGAAGAACACGTTGCATTGACAGGCTGTGAAAAAAAATTCGAAATAACGAGAATCGACTTAGTTCGAAATCATAAGAAAACTATGATAACGGTAACGTAAAGATGTAATGCATCAGGGAAGGTCGAGCCGGGCGGCCCCGTATGGAATGCAATATAGGCTAAATGAAGAAAGATAAAGTAGGTTTTAATTTTTTTTTAGAAAAATAAAATAGGAATATAGTGAATGATAATAAAACAGTCAAGCGAAGAGACAGGAACAGGAGTGTTGGTTTTTCATTAAAGAAACTTTCCGAAAATTGTCCAGAAATGTAGATATTTTTTAGGACAACTTTTTATTGCCAGGCAACGGAAATATTTATTTTTGTACTGTAAGTAAATAGGTATTATTTCTTTACAATTATTTGTATACTAAAAACAAGTCGAGTTTGTCCATTCAATATAGATTTATTTCCATAATTACAAAACAAATATTTCAAGGCATCCTTTATTTGTGAATAAACTGAATAATGCTTATTTCAAAACTTTAACAAATTGATTGTAATAATTTACATAATTTCAACAATTTTCAATTTGCGGAAAAACCACATTTACGGTTGTCCGGAAATGTTTAGCTTTTCTTACTAGGTATACAATGTACTATTTATCGATTGCTATTTGTTTGTTACTCGCTAAAACTACCCTTCAGTGACATAAGTTAACTTTTTTTGGCAGGTTAATCCGGAGAACATGTATGATCCCATAAAAATCCTCCTGATATTGGAAATAAAAGATAATATTGTTGAAAAAAGCCGTAAGATACATATATAAAGATTCAGACCCGAATTTTATTATAGAAACGTATAAGAATATAAATAAAAATGTTAGTAATCTTCATCTCATGAGTGTAGAGAAATCTAAAACACAGAAGGAGTAGCGCATAAATTCTATTTAATTTCCCATCAAAAGCAAATAGTCTCTTAACACATCCATTAAAGAAAGAAATAATGTGTAAGCCTAGAGTTAGTCACAGGCAAAACAGTAACTAGAGAAATTCATCTAGAAATTACATTGAAAAACTAATAGCTGGAGCAAAATCATAAACGATCTAGATTTTTGCTTATGAAAGCGAGTGCGACGGAGGAAAAAGAAATGACCCTTGAGATCGTCAAGACAAAGATGGCATTTTCTGATTATTTTACTCTACAATAAAACATGGCTGTTAGCCGAGGTGCATCGAATTTAATAGAAACACTGCGCGGCTAGGTCACGCGGATGTTACCAACAATGATTTTTTTAACGCAGAAAAGTACCCTAAGGGTTGAAAATGGGCGTCACTATTTATACAAACATGGCAGCAGGAAATCACATTTTCATAAACTACTTTGAAAAGTGTTGACACTGATAACTGGGCTAGAAAGTTCCATATATCACACGCGTAGTGAAAGAAAATCAGATGATAATAGGTGACCTGGTAACATTTTGGTAAAAATCTAGTATGGCAAATTATTACTAAAAAACTGCTTATCCAATTTATCTCAAATTTTGTACAAAAATAAAGTACTATGTAGGAATCAACTGGTAAAATTTTAGTACGAATCTAAAGAAGCAGAGAGAAATGGCGGCTTAGTAAAGTGTTTAAAAATTCAGCCTGAAAAACTACTTAATAAACTGATTTTAAATTGTGTGCCATAAATAATTGTGGTATACAGATGAACTAGTAAAACTGTAATACTAAATCAAGATAGTGAAATAAAATGGCGGCTAAATAAAATATTTGTAATCGTGAAAAAATCACCTTCTCAGGTTTTATATATCTTCGCGTTTTAGCATACCTAGATGCCAAAAAATAGGTTTTATCAATTCAGTCGGTCCGTCTGTCGATTTGTCTGTCTCTCTATCAGTTCACGACTTAATTAATAACTACTTACCCCCGCACAGGATATGGAGTCCATTGACCAGAAAGAAAATATAACTACTCATCCAGGCTTCCTAATGAGATAGATATATATATATATATATATATATATATATATATATATATATATATATGCTGAAATAATAGCTTAATGAAGCCTTTAGTTTCAAAAGCCCAGAATTTTAGAAGACTCCAAAGGCGCCATAGACAAGCTCAATAAATAGTATATAAACAAAAATATTAATGTTTGAAGCCAACTATAACATTGATATTAAAATAGCATGAATTCGGGGCCACGCAAATATCAAGGGAAATAAAACTGCAGATAAACTGGCTAGCTAATATTGGAAGAAATTTAAATATACCAAAATAAATTCCTGTTGAAAAAGCCCATATTCTCCCAATAATCGCTTAAAAAAATTAAAATCAAATTTATTCAAGAGTAGAAACAATCATTCAGTCAAAAAGGAAAATGGTACGCTAAGGTTCAAAGTGAATTTCCAACTTCTATGCTACTTAAGAAATTTCCGTACATAGACCGCAGACATATTACTACTACTACTATACGGATGAGAACAGGCCATTGCCTCACTAATGAACTTCCATATAATCAACATAAAAAACTCCCCTAATTGTGGTTGTGGGCAAATCGAATCCCTTAACCACATATTTTTTGAATGCCCAATAAATGCTATCCCCAACTTCGACCTTTATCACATATTTGGAAACAACTGTGGAATGACACTCTCCATTGACTTTGTAACAGTCCTTTTAAAGATAAACAAAACAATCATACAAATATTAAATAGATTTCTTAACCATAATATAATAAAATTGTAGGGAATACCACAAACTTCCAAACCATAAAAACTGAAGTTTTACTAGAAAGAAGTGAATCTGCATTTACAGCAGAATACAAAACCATACAAACAATGTACAATATATAAATCAAAGTGATCTTACTTCAACTGCAGCATAGAGAAAGTTTAACCAGGCAAAAATCCTATTAGAATCCAAGTCAACGTCTCAATAGATAGTACTTTATTGTTTATGTATGTGTCTTTACTAATTGTGGTCACCTGATGATAAAACCAAAAAGCAGTAAAGGCCTCACAGCACTACAAAAACAGTGGCTGGGGGATGATTACGAATCAGACAACCCCCTGGTCCCTACCTGAATGAGCTGGCAAATCGTATCCCGAAGGAACGGAAGCCAATAACTATAAAAGACAGAAAGAAAAAACTATTTACCAGAGTGATATCAAATTTTGGTCAAAAGTAGGGGTCATATGGGGATGACCTGGTAATATTTTGGTAAAAATCCAATATGCCGGAATAACATAGCGTCCTAGTGAAACGTTAAAAAATTATTAATGAAAAACTAATTACCCAATTTACCTTTAATTTTGCACAAAAATCAAGTGTTATATAAGAATGAACTGGTAACATTTTGGTACGGATATAAGACAGTAAAACAAAATGGCGGCCTAATAAGGAACCTGAAAACACTACTTTTTAGATTAATTTCAAATTTTGTGCAAGCATTAAGTGTGATATAGAGATAAGCTGGTAAAGTTGTGGCACGAATTCAGGGAACAAAAAAACAGCCAAATAAAATTTTAAAAATCAACATAAAAAAATCTTATTCAATTTTGTACTGGTAAGAATTCAAAATGACGTAACAAAATGGCGGTGTGTGTTATTGTAAAAACTACATATTGAATTTATTTTAAAATATGCCCAAAAATCAAGTGTGGCCATAGGTATAAAACTGGTAAAATATTAGTAGGAATCCAATATGATAGAACAGAATGGCGCCGAATATAAATGTTTGAAAAGGCAGTAACTAGATGACTACGAACTGAATTAAATTGGGTCACACTTCAATATTCCTAATAAAAGGAAAGATTCAATACGAAAGAACTTCCGGGTAAAGGAAATTTACCTATTATTTCTTAATAATAATAATAAAACTTGTACGGCAAGTGGGATTTATTCCATTTTGCCGGATTGTACGTCCTGAAATAACTTTCATTCAAAGATTAAATATACTTATTTAAATTTTGGGTCTTTTTTTAAATTAAATAATGTAATTAATAGTTTTATATAATAAAATGTATGCCATAATTAGAAATTTGCTTAAATTACATCAAAATATATTCAATATTTATATTTTTCTCAGAAAGGGTTAAGTTTATACGTCTTTTTGCTTAAGAGGACCTTCGATGGGTTAACATATTTGTAGTTGTTTTGATTTCGCTCTGTATTAGGTATTAATAGAATATATGGGTTAGTATGTAGAAGTATTGTGAGCGTGAAAATTTTCCTAAAATATAAAATGGTTTTTTTCGATACTTTAGAGTGCTTAGAACTCATAAACAAAGTTTGCGTTCACGATGACCGTTAAAGCGGTCCGTTTAAAAGTTGGATGAAAGAAATGGTATCTTCGGTATTCTTACGAAGCATATATTAAAATACATCTCCTAAGAACATGAAATGCAATTTTTGATGTATGCTGATGAATGCGAATTGATCTATATAAAAGTTGACTCCAAGCCTAGAAAATGCTTTTGTACAATGTTAGGCACCTAATAAGTATAGCGAATGAGCTGGATGTTCAACTAAATACAAAATATGGCAATTAACCTTGAAAAACTTGTTGTTTAATAAAAAAAAAGTTATTTAAAAAAAAACTTAATTTTTACAATAGATTATAGGAAAGTCTATAGTTTTTCAATAAACAAAAAATAAACTTTTTAAAAAGAGAGAGAAAAAACGAGTATGAAAAAATACCGACTTTCTGATAATCTTACCAAATAATTACTGAGCTGAACGAAATTGAGAACCTATTATTAACATAGATTCTCTTACGATATATTTTTTTAAAATCTTCAAATCATGTACACCAATTTTAGCAATTTTTGAATACCTTTGTTGCTTAAAACAAATTAAAGATTATTATGAGTATTGCGTCCTATGATGATAACACTATAACAATAAGAACAATAAATAAAATTACGTTTATATGCCAAGCTGTAGTTTTGAGCTCTGGGTTCACTGTAAAGATACCCAAGGAACGATATAGAAAAATACCTAGCTTTCTGGGGGTTTCGGGGGAAGTCTACTCCCCTCTTCTTAAATCGTAAATCGTTTGCTGCAATATCGTAATTATTTACATCTTTTTTACTTATACACATACATATATAATAGCAGGCACGTTGACGCTTTAATCATTATTTTTTCGAATTACTAAATAACTTTAATAAATAATTAAACTTAGCATAATTTTTAATTTAAGTTTATCAAACATCCCATGTTAAAGTTGCGAAATGTATTAAGGTGCTATTCGTTTTACTATCCTCAAAAGAAATTAATCTAACAACGTGAAAAATAGCCAATTTTAAAATGACTTCTTTTGTCTAAGTTTTGTATTACGAAGAGTTCTGAAAGTTGAGGTGGGTACAACATTTTTAATATAAGAATGATTTATGAGACTACTTTAGGTTTAATTAAGACTAAGTAAAAATGCAATTTGTTCCAGCTTTTGAACTTTTTATCGTAGTTATTTTTGTAGATTGATAAAATACCATTTGAGTAGGTAGTTCTTGTGTGTGTGTGTGTGTGTGTGTGTGTGTGTGTGTGTGCGTGGGTGTGTGCGTACCTGCATGCGTGCAAAATATACGATCCATACATACTTTTTAATTCAAATTGTTACTAAGGTCTGATTTTGGGAAGTGTTTGGGCATATAAAGGCAAAAAGACTAAACGAATATAAATTTAAAGAATGTGCATGTTATTATGTTTTTTGAAAAAGGAATAAAATTAGGTTAATGAACTGCTATTAACGCAAATATTTTAAGTAATATTTTACAAAAGAGAACATAGATATAAATAGAATGAAATTAGTTATATAGTTTTTGTTCTCTACTTTGCATCAACGAGACAGGATAGTCATGCTAATAAAATAAAAATTGTATCTCTACTGCTAACTCGGCCCTGTACAATTTCTTGGCATATTAACCGGGATTATACCAAAAAGTATTTTTTTCTTTTTCTTCTTTTAATCAAGTTTATCAAACATCCCATGTTAAAAGTTGCGAAATGTATTAAGGTGCTATTCGTTTTACTATCCTCAAAAGAAATTAATCTAACAACGTGAAAAATAGCCAATTTTAAAATGACTTCTTTTGTCTAAGTTTTGTATTACGAAGAGTTCTGAAAGTTGA
This sequence comes from Kuschelorhynchus macadamiae, assembly GCA_030620095.1. Classification (NCBI taxonomy): domain Eukaryota; kingdom Metazoa; phylum Arthropoda; class Insecta; order Coleoptera; family Curculionidae; genus Kuschelorhynchus; species Kuschelorhynchus macadamiae. Next base: position 18,356 of record JAUTXW010002595.1, read on the forward strand.
GGTGGGTACAACATTTTTAATATAAGAATGATTTATGAGACTACTTTAGGTTTAATTAAAACTGCAGTAAAAATGCAATTTGTTCCAGCTTTTGAACTTTTTATCGTAGTTATTTTTGTAGATTGATAAAATACCATTTGAGTAGGTAGTTCTTGTGTGTGTGTGTGTGTGTGTGTGTGTGTGCGTGGGTGTGTGCGTGCCTGCATGCGTGCAAAATATACGATCCATACATACTTTTTAATTCAAATTGTTACTAAGGTCTGATTTTGGGAAGTGTTTGGGCATATAAAGGCAAAAAGACTAAACGAATATAAATTTAAAGAATGTGCATGTTATTATGTTTTTTGAAAAAGGAATAAAATTAGGTTAATGAAGTGCTATTAACGCAAATATTTTAAGTAATATTTTACAAAAGAGAACATAGATATAAATAGAATGAATTTAGTTAAATAGTTTTTGTTCTCTACTTTGCATCAACGAGACAGGATAGTCATGCTAATAAAATAAAATTTTATCTCTACTGCTAACTCGGCTCTGTACAATTTCTTGGCATATTAACCGGGATTATACCACAAAGTAATTTTTTCTTTTTCTTCTTTTAATCGACAAAGAGTTTACGGGACAATACTCGCGCTTTTGCTGTTACTATCCTCTCTTCTCTTATATTTATGAGTTGAAACTTGCAATAGAAACATTTTTACTTTTTCACCTAGATATGTATATTAATGTTGGCTATATAGCTGATCGTGGCTGCCTGAAAGTCATGAAATTTTAATAGTCGGTTTTCGACGTTGATGGATAGTGGATTACCATTGTGCCGTTTTTCTTTTCTGTTTTGACAAAGGTTGTTTCACTTTTTCATTTATTCGGATGTGTTTAAAGCAGAAGTTATATGCTTAAGTATATAAAGTATGAAACCAAATACTGATTTTAGTTAAATTCAGACAAAAAGTATACATTATTTATTTTTATGGCACCCCTGGATATATATATATATATATATATATATATATATATATATATATATATATATATATATATATATATATATATATATATATATATATATATATATATATATATATATATATACATATATATTAAATATAGTTTAAATCAAAGGTCAACTTTTTTAGAGTTTTGAACTTTTTATGTAATAACTGTTATTTTTCTTTTGATAACAACTCCTATCAACAAATCTTTGGTATCCCTATGGGTTTCCCATCAGCCTCATTTTGGCACAGATTGGCATGATTTTGGATAAAATAATAGAAAAACTTCCGTTTAGGCTTCCATTTTTGTACAAGTTTGTTGATGACATTATCTATTCAATTCCATCTAATTGATAATATTCTGGAAATATTTAATTGTTATAATAAATACATACAATTTACTTTGGAAAGTGAAACAAATAATAGTGTTCCTTTTCTGGACACGTTGGTAATTAGATCAGATCGTAATAACGCTGTTAGTCTAGATTGGTATAAAAACCTACATCATCGGGGAGGTATATAAACTATTTTTCGAATCGCCCAAAAAATCAAAAGTGGAACACATTGATAGCGATGAAAAACAGAGTCACTCATATATCAGACCCACAATTTTTAAAAAAAAATTTAAGGATCCTTTTAAACTTTTTTTTAAATAACCGGTACCCGAGAGATGTAACGTTAAAGCTTTTTTATAACTCCAACATATTTGACGGACCAACGGAGGATTATATACAGACAAATTTTAAATATAAAAAGCTACCTTATGTTGTTGGACTTACTGACAGCGTAATTAAGCATTTTAGTTCATGTGCCAATATAAAAGTGGCTAAATATAATACATTAAAAATTGGTCAGTTATTGACAAAAACTAAACACAAAACACCGTATATGCAAAATTACAATCTTGTATATAAAATCCCGTGTCTCGACTGTCAAAAATTCTATATAGGTCAAACTAGTGAAAGCTTAAAAAATCGTATTATTCAACACAAAAGCGATAGTAGAATAGATAAAAGATCGTGTGCTTTAGTAAATCACTTTCAAAATCTGGACCATAGATTTGACTTTAACAACACAAAAATTTTCGAACGTGAAGGTAATTATAAAAAAAGGACATTTTTGGAAATGATACATGTAAATAAGGATAAAGGTTATTCTATAAATTTCAGATCAGATGTTGATCAGCTTAGTACCATTTATTGTAACATTCCTGTTTAGGACCACTGTATTTCTATGTACTTTGGCATTGTTGCCTTGTATTTTTGTTGAACCCGTTAATGTGGTTACAGGTTTATTACGCGTTTACGAATGTTTTTCAGCTAAAATTTGTTTAACGTTCCGTATGGTAACTCTGAATGTAAGTTTGTTTTGTTTTGGATTGTACTGTTAATTCATTAGTGTTGTATTTTAGCTATTTACCTCCTGAGGAAGCCATTAATCAATGGCGAAATATAGAACTATCAGACAACAGTGTCAGTCTGCAAAGTATTTTAGCATTAGTTGTTTTGTTAGTTGATTCTTGATATTTTTCGTACTCTTTCTCGTGTGTCTGTCGATAATTTTTTTGTTGTCGGTTTTTACTATTTTCAGGGAGAAGTTTGTTACGTTTAATCGTTTTTCGTGTATAGATTTTTGTGCTAAGTTTGCAAGTAACAGGGACCTGTCTTTTACTGTTTCTTTTTTCAATGTATTTTTCTTTGGAATGTTGGTTTCTTATTTAGCTCCCTTTATATTTCTTTGATCTCCTCTAGGTGTTCTTTATCAGGGTTTTCCATATGTCTACATCTAAAAGGGCTACTTCATCTAAGTGGCTTTTAGCTAATTTAGATAGTTCAAAAGTAATTTTAATCCCAGCCCTTATTAGGACCGATGGCTCAATAAAATTGATTGTTTTGTTGTTTAACTGATCGATATGTAAAATTCGGTAGCGAAAACTGTATGCTTATGTATTAATTGTAAATAAACAGCAAAATTGTTACATACCTACTATATCAATTTTATTTTCTATTTCCTTTTCTATATTATTGCTCATAAACTCTGATTATAATAATTTGGACTGCTTACAATCTATTATTTGTAATGTTGTACTTGCAGGATTAATATATCATTATCCATATTCGTGTTGTTATCTAAATAATCAAAAAAGTTTCTGAGTACGCGCGTTTTCTGGCAAGCAAGCGAGGTTTTGCGAAAGAGTCCGATGATGAACGATGAGGCCTGGAATTTCTTATAGAATGCTACTCAGAGGATTTCAATACGACTTTCCGAATGCCAATCGTTGCGGATAATTTAAAACTACGTGTTTCATTGCTTTCGGAAAAATTATTTTCCGTCCGAACTGATACCGGCCAGCTGAGTGTGGCCTAAACTTAAGTCTATATAGTATATTAAATTTAGTAACCTGTGGCAATAACTAAGGTTCAGTCGCAATAGTACTGCAGGCAGATGATGACAGAAATATCGAAAGAGATACCCATATTTATAAAGAATATTTTTGACTTGAATAATTTTTTTTTTGTGAAATAATATGACATAAAAATTGTTTACATTTTTTTTGTTATTATTTTCGTTTTCGATTCACACGTTTTTGGAAATAAATTTGTAACGTAATATTGAGGTTGCGATAAAGTATTTTTTCTACTACTGATAAATGATGCCTAGATTATCAATATATTTTTGGTCAAGCACAAGTACCTACTACTCCCAAGAGTAATGACCTATTACTCACGGACTATTTACTACCAATCACGTTATCCCAAATTCGTTACTCACGCTCGCTTAAAGTAATAGTATGCCATGACCATTATGATGCACGGCGCCCAACCTTAAAACAATAGACTTTCATACGTCAAATAAAAAAACACTCACAGTGCCAAAAATTGATAAACCTAATATTTAAAAAAAAAATCACCTTCCAGGGCCCCGAAAAAGCGGAAATCTTCGAAAATCTCGGAGGGTGATTTTTTTCAGGATTACAATACATTCTTCGAGGGAACTAAAATGAAAAAACAAAAATTCTATTCTAACCTAACCAAACGTAATCTAACTTTATCATTTGAACCTTATCTAATAAAATTATTCGAAGCTTAAGTGACATCTCATTTTCATTAGCAACACCTCATAGATGTTGAAAGAACAGTCAAGCGCCTTTCTTGTATTATTTTATATGCAAGAAAGGAAATATAACAGCTTCTTTGCTAGCTATGCAAGTGGAATCGGATATAACAGAATAAAAAAATATGTCTTCAAGTATATCTAGCCTCTAAGCAATCATTCTTTTTCCTTCTACAATTTTGTTAGATACTATCTAACTATATATCTTCCTATATGAGTTTAAAAACTAAGACTGCAATTAAAAGGAAAACTTTGAACACAATCTAGGAAAAAACTGCATTGAGCAAAACAATTTTAATAAATAATCAAGTAGTACCATAATTCAAATTGTGCTAAAAATATTCTACCTATTTAAATTTTTAGAACTTTTGATGAAGGATACGCCAAAAACAAACGAAGTTATTTTCATAACTGCCGTTCATTTTTGTATAATAGATTCCAGCGATGTTGGTGAAGAATGGCTCCCCAGTGGCTTTGTCTTGAATTTGTAATGTCGGCGGGATTACTTTTTAAACTTTTTAAGAAAAATTAGTTCTAGTCCCGAGAAAGTTGACATCAATTAGTTCAGTAGTAAAACAAGCTTGAGTCTTTTATAATAGAAAAATTCCTATGATTTTATGTTCAGATAACTGGCCAGTTTTTTATAACATGAAACAGAATATTAATATAAAGTGTAAATAGGATCAGTTACAAAATTTGGCATATTTTTCGATAAAAGGTTCACCATCAAAATAGAAAAATAATACCAAATAATATTTAAAGTTATATTATGTAGTTTATGTTTTTAAAAAATGTAGTAAAGATCAGTGTGGCTTAATACTACCTAAATTAACGATTCAAAACTCAATAAAAAGCTATTTTTAACCTCTCTCGGATGAGTTTTTTTTATTTTAAATAGAATAAGGTTTCATTATGTTTTAAAACTGAACAACAAATTCTGTCACAATTTTTGGTAGTTGCATGGGTGAACACTGTACACGGAAGAAATACTGTAGTTTGTAACTGGACCAATTACAGAAAAAAGTAAAATTACATTGTGGTCGTAATAAAAAATTCTCACAATCTACGACAGAAAGAGGTATCGTACATTTCGTCAATGTTCTCAAAAAAAAAACACTCATTTAAATGAATATTTTATCCAGTCGTTGGAGATAACGAATGTGCATTCAAGAATCACCAAACTTTCATATAGGGGTTGCTATTGAAAATGAACCATGAGGCTGTTTTGTGTTTCGCTAGCTTGAAAAGCAAAACTGAATTTCAATAAGGCAATTTTTAAAAATTGTTTTGTATTTTAGCATATCTGCTGTAAAAACTGTGCAACATTTGAGCATAATTAAAAAGCTAATTCAAAACCACCAAATTTTGATCTTTTTTTAACAAGAATTATGTTTTTCTATTAGAGTATGACTTCCTAGCCCAGCATACGTTTAGCTTTTCTTACAAAGCATGTTTTAAGCTATTCTGACTAAATATTTTGTAAAGGAAGATTAAAAATTGCGGCAGACCACATAAAGTAGATTTTTTTTAGGAAATAACACGGATTTTACTTAACTCAAACTTACAAGTTCTTTAGAAGGTTGTTTTAGAAATATCTAATGACTATAAGTTTTGGTAATGTGGCAATATATATACTACTGACTCAGATTTTGCCGAATGATATCGGTCAAGTAGTTTTTGAGATATAGTGGAAAATTTAAAACCTTGCACGAAACTCTTTTGAGAAAAATAATATAGCAGCCATCAAAATAGATTACTTTTTCGTGGTTACTTTAACTTCCCTACCTACCATATTGTAACTTATGTTTTTGGCGCGGCCTTTAAAATAGAATCATTTCTTTTACCGGCTTTTTTCGAGGGCCACCCTTTTTTGATAAGAGAGAAAAGGAAATACTCTACAACGCTAGGGCTTTTAAACAGAGGAGAATTAAAATAGAGAATTTCAAAAAAATCTTTGATTTTTATTAAATAAAAAATAATTCTACAAAATTAAACGAAATCAAAGAATGCTAGTTATTTATTCTGCTATCTGCTTATAATATTCCCAGTCAGTTTAAACTCTATTTTCCTACTCTAATCTATAATGCACAAATTAATGTTTATACTTGTTTATTTATATTTGAAGTTAAAGGAGTATGTAACGGATTACGGATTTGTTTAAGATTAGCGAGGTTTATGAAAAATATAACAAAAAAAAATATATGCAATTTTCTACTATACGGGTAGATAGCATTAATGTAAACAGTTTCTTGTCCCCATGAATGCAATGCATTTCCTACATCTAAATATTGCATTCAGGCTAGACTGTCAGACTGTTCAATAGAATGGTGTCTAGTGAGGACAACCCTTTTTAAGTTCTTTCTTAAATTGGTTTTAAAATTTGACCACTAGATCTCTCTCACGTTTGTTGGTCTAAGACAAAGAACATAAACAGGACACGAAATATCACTTCACTTAACGCGTGAAATTGATCCCCTTTCGCCCCGTCTTACGGATAGCTGGTTTTCAGGTGGTGCCTTATAGTTCGGTGATTAAGTGCTTTTGGATTTTACTATTTTTATTACTTTATTTGTGTAAATTTTAAGATTTTTAGTGGTATCACTGTTTTTATCTAGGATAATATTTTAATTGAATAGATCTCTTAGGGTTGTCACCCCTAATGTGAAAAACGCTACAGGTACGTTGCATTTTTTAACCGGATAGAGAATTACAGTACAATATATTTTTGTTTTATTGGATTTACTAAAAATAAAGAGTTATATCTTTTACTGATCAGAAATCTAAATCAAGATTGCTTAGAAAACATTTTCGAGCAGGTGAGAAATTGTTGAGGCAATGTGAGAAATTCCACACCCATACAGTTTTACCGAGCATTTAAAAAAAATGTTTGCTTTAAAATATTTTAAGCAAGTATGCAAACTGTATAGAAGATTTTAACGAGGTATTATTAAATCTCTTTCGTGATGTACTCGAAAAATATAAAGATTTGACACCACCGCTATCAATGTAAAAATATTTACTAATAATTATAAAGACATTAAAAGTACTGAAGGAGATACGTTAGTGCATTCTACAGCCTTATTGTGATCCGTGCCTGGAGCTCCCTAACTCAAGTAGGTTAGATGAAAATGCTATTACCTTTTGTACACTAAAAGAGTTCAATACCGACAAAATTATTTTTGGAGGTCTAAAGATACCTATAAAAAAATTAGAAATTATTTTTGTTGATAATTTTAACCCAATAGCTTGTCATTATGGTACAAAACTTAAAGACCAATTTAAAAAAAATTCTTGTATTTCATACATGTCCAGATTTTCCCTAGGATTATTTGCTATCCCTGTATACAAGAGTTAAAAATTTATTTTACTATAAAACTTGCTAAACGCATTATTAAATGCATCAAAATGAGCAAAACAAATCTGAAACCTCACCATTTTACAAAATTTGTAAATACAAATTCGTCTGGAACTCTGAATTTGGTTTTAAATGTGCTTGTTGAAAATCCAATAAATTGGCCATATAGACAATTATTGCACACATTTGTTTTTTCCTTCCTTAATTTTGGCAGTTTGCAAGTTAAAAAATAAATATCTAACCAAATCGTATTTAATCGTTGCTCATCGCCATCATCAATTGTAATTTTTGGTTAAAAGTTTAAAGTTAATTTTATACGACTTGCCTTGAGGAAAGAATTATCTTTCACACTTACCCGTTTTCTTAAATATAAAACCTATTTAAACGGACCTATTTTTTCTGGGGGGTTTTATATAAAAAAAAATGTATACGCATTTCCTAAAAATTTCACAGTACCTGCCGAAGTAACTGTAAAATTTCTCAAAAATTGCTAGTTTAAAATAAAAATGACTCGAAAACCATTGATCCAATATAAAATAAAAGATTCAAATTTTTATGATTATGCCTTTCATATGATTTTCCAGATATAAGCAAAAATTTATAAAAAATAAATAGGACGATATAGGCATTATGACCGAATAATTTTGATACAGCACTCTATCTGTTCCACTACCCCATTACATAATATTTTATTGGATTCCCATAACATTTGAAAAAGATAGCTGGAACCACATAAAGCGTTTGCTTGTTAGGTTCTTTATAATACATATATTACATGTAATATAAAGTACCTAACAACCAATATGGGAATAATATATCTAGACCCTCTATGTTTTTCGGAAAAATTCGTTAAAACGAGTTCTAAGTAATTTTTTTTAACAAATAGCATGAGTGTTGGTGGTTTTATAAAACCCAATCGAAGAGAGATCTTTCCACTAGCGCGAATGCTATTTGTTGAACAAATTTCTTAGAAACAAGTATTCTAATTTTCCACCCGAAAAATTAGATGCACGAGGGATATTTGGTAAGATTATTTTCTAAGTTAAACAAATAATAATTAAAATAACAATATTTTTATTTAAAACAACAATAATAACAATAATTATCAAACTAAAAAACATAATATAATTATTTTATACTCATTTTAATTTACCGTGTCAAACTTGAATGAAATTTTTTTTATTTTTTTTTCACAAAAACTGCAAAGAGTCACTTAAAAATTAAATATAACGTAAGAATTCTTGTCGGTGATTGGTCAAAATTGATAGGAAGGAAATAATCAATAAAACTTTCCAGTATGAGCGTGGCCGATCCCTTGTTAGCAAACTTAAAATAATATTTAATAATAAATAATTAATATGTATTTTCCATATCCGTATATCATTTTATTTAGGTCCTTAATTATTATTTAAAATTTTATCACAGTTTGTATTCAAAAATTAAAAAAAGAACCATAACGGTTTAGTTTTATTGTGGTATAAAATAAAATTAAACCTAAATGTTCCCTTATAATATATTTTTATATATTACACATTGCAGAATACCTAGTAATAGTAAAACTAAAACTAAATAGAATTTTTAGATATTTTGTTATATATGGTTATATTTTTAAATAAGTTAATTTTTGTTTATCTATTTAAGTACTACTTGGATTAGGATGAATAAATAAGTATATAACAGTTAAACACTAAATATTTTGTTTATTTTATTTATCCGTATAAATCTCGGGATTTATAAAAAGTAAATATTAAGCATTTTAACATTAATTCCCTACATATATTATTATTAACAAACATTTACAACTTGTTGACACTTCTTAATTTTTAACAATATACTTTTAAGTCGCAAAACATTTTTTCGCCTTTATTTGAAACCATCAGAAAATCGAAGTTAATAATATACTGAGTTCAATAAATTAAAATACCATACCAAAAGGATTCTTGATCCAAATATTTTTCCAGGATTCGAATTCGTGGTTCCTTCTTGGGAGGATTCGTCCCAACTCTGCTAGACAGGCGTATTGTACATACTTATTTGTGTAAAAACGCTACTTTACCGTATTTTACCTAGTTTATTTAATTAAAACTTTTAAATGTGTTTCATTTGTTTTATTTTTAAGCAAACCTGCGGTCGTCTTGGCAAGGCTCCATCGCGTTCTATCGGCTTTTATTGAAATACATGTTATCATATCATCTCCCGCACTCTGATCACCCAACGGAAACAGTTTGCGGAAGCTAAATAGATTTCAGGAATTTTATTAAATGTCCAGATGAGCGGAACAATTTTGCTTCAAAAAAATCTAATATTTTAATCAAATTTAATCAAAGAGTTCTGAATAGCCCCCGTATTTCCATTTTAAGTATCTGTATGAGGCCACGCCCTCGTAAATTTGAGTAACAGCCCGATTTCTGCGAAGATGTCGGAAGGCTTGTGATCTCGTGATTTTCGCGTCATGGGCTGATGAAACGGTGGGATGATTCAACGCGATTTCCTGACTGTGTTCTCGAGCGGCTTCCGTTGCGAGACACCTACGACCTGTCTGTTTAGAAGAGTAATAAACGGATTTCCCCAATTGTAGCGACAGTTTTATTATATTACTCATTTTAAGTTAAAAATACTATTTATTTTCATCCAAGAACAGAGTCTTTAGTATGAAGAAAAGTTACCTGAATTAGATCTTTTTCTATAAGATCGATTAGATAAAAATAAGTGACTTCGTTACATTATAAAGGAAATTTTGACTAAAAATCATCCCGAGGACCACCTATAAAGCCCGCCCTCCTACTTAAAATTAATAAAATGCAGCGTAAACTGACTTAAAAATATATGACTTTTTCTTTTTTTACAACAAGCAAATATTTATACGTTTTTATATTCCACTTTTGTTTAGCCAGAAACAATATTTTCATATTCAACCCTTTAGAGAGTTTTCTTCTAATTTTTTAGTATTATATATTTAAAAATCGGGAAATTTCTTTACCCGCAACTTCCCTCGTTATAATTTTTTCCCATTTGTTATGAATAGCGAAGTGTAACCAAATTTAATTCCGTACATAGTCACAGTATATATGTGTTAAATATACTGTCTTCATTTTTATTTGTTCCGTCATATTGGATTCCTACTAATATTTTACCATTTTCCTTCTACCTATGCCACACTTGACTTTTGGGCATAATAAAATAAACTTAATAAGTAGTTTTTATCATTGACACGTTATACCGTCATTTTGCATCATGTTGACTTCGTACCAATTTATCCCATTTTCACATCTAATTTTTTTGCAAAATCAATTGAATTTTATTTGACCTCGGTTTTGTTTCGCCATCTTAAATTGATACCCATATTATTAGTCTTTACTTACTTCGTTGGTTCTTAGATACTTCCCAGATATTAAATTTCTAACTGGTTTTCTTTGTTGTTATGTTAAAGTGGTGTATTATTTGGGGTTAGGGTCTAGCAAAAAAACAAACTCCTTTTTAAAATGTCGACGTTTCGCAACTTTATTGTTGGATCCTCAGGACAAATACATTTTATATCCTACATGAAACCCATATTATCAGTCTTTACCAACTCCGTTGGCCTGCAGATGTTTCCTAACCCCAAATAATACACCACTCTAACAAGAATAAGATCTTTAGAGAAAACCATTTAGAAACTTAATTTGTGGGAAATATCTGCGAACCAACGGAGTAGGTAAAGATATGGGTTTCATGCAGGATATAAAATATATATATGTGTCCTAAGAATGCAATAATAAAGTTGCGAAATGTCGATAATTTAAAGAAAGACTTTTGTTTTTTTACTGCATCTTAACCCCAAATAATACACCACTCTAACATAAAAACAAGAGGATCGTTTACGAAAACCGTTTAGAAACTTAATATTTGGAAAATGTCTGCGGACCAACGTAGTAGGTAAAGACTGATAATACGGGTTTCATGCAGGATATAGAATTTATATATGTATCCTGGGGATGCAATAATAAAGTTGCGAAACGTTGACAACTTAACAAAGTCTTTTACTTCTTTACTGGACTCTAACCCCAAATAATACACAACTCTAAGATAACGACAAGATGATCGTTAACGAAAACCATAGAAACATAATATCTGGAAAATATCTGCTGACCAACGGAGTAGGTAAAGACTGATAATATGAGGTTCATACAGGATATAGAAACTATGTGTCCTGAGCATGCAACAATAAAGTTGCAAAACGTCGACTATTTAAAAACAACAATAGGTACCATTTAGAAAGTAAAGTTCCACAAAAAAAGAAATCAAATGTAATTTATTCCATGTTTAAATTGTCCTAAGAAATATATAGGTATGGCAACATAATACTTAAAAAACCGTATTAGCGCCACAAATATACTAAAAATGCATCTACTGCTCTTCATGAACATGAACATACAACAAAACATGAGTTTAACTTTAACGCAACCGAGATTTTAGGCCAAGATAGAACTTGTTATAAATTAACAGTTAAGGAAATGATCGCAATAAAAAAGGAGAGCCAGGTAGTAAATGATAAAAAAGATATTAGTGGTTTAAGTCAAATAGTTTGTATAGCCAAGAAAAAGAAAAAAAATGATAACCAAAATATTCTAGACCCGATCAGTCCCATAATTTCACCACATTCCTCCAAGCAAATTGCTTCTTCAAGGTGCGTACCGTAAACTATAAATATAATAGATATTTGTGTTTTAAATTTGTGTCTGTAAATGTTTTTGTCAAATATAGACAGTTTATTTATGAAACGTAGTGTAATAATATTTTAAGTCATTACATTATCACCAAAAAAAAAACTAAAAAAATGTGTTTTTAAATTCATTATAAAGTGTACAATTGTAGCCATTTTAAGCCTTTAACGCTTCAATGCATATAATGATGTTTACGTGTATGTATGTATGTATGTATGTATGTATATATTTGTATTGTGTTTATAATGAAAAAAAAAATTTTTAGGAATCAGGGGACTAAATAAAATCTTGAGAAAGCTCAACACAATGAGTGAAACGTTGATTTAAAGTGAGTTATTTTGTTTTCATTATTAACCTAACCCAAGAAAATAAGGTTCCAAATATAAATATATATATATATATATATATATATATATATATATATATATATATATATATATATATATATATATATACCTGGATATCTTATTTTCTTGGGTCTAGGTTAATAATAAAACACAATTTTTCACATCAAGTCAACGTTTCGCTCATAGTGTTGAGCTTCTCAGAACTTTATTTGGGATTGCATGATATACTAAGGATTTTTTTTCAATAAAAAAAAGGAAATTAATACTAAGACGCAAATATTATCATACATATTGGAAACATTAAAAGGTTTAAAAAGTATAGTATTTTCATATTAATATATCGGACGGAAAAATTCGCTACTGTCGTTTTGAAAAGAATGGTTTTGCTGACGTTTCGCCAAAAATCACATTTGACATTTTCGAAGCTTTCTTTCTCGCGTCCGAATAGAGACTGGCGTGTTGGTCACTGGGACGCTTCCTTTTATAACCCCATCCGGGGCCAAAGATTATATCTGAGCGACCGTTGGTCGTTATTTATATTTTTCGAATAGTGCTGTTGTTGTTAATCTATAACTTAGGTATAGGCAAAGACTGATTATGCTCAGCATAGGCACTCCGTTAGGCACTTTCATAAAGGACTCTGCACACATCCAATGGGTTCGAATTGTCAAATTTCATGAAATTTTAGAATGTTGCATACCTCGATCTCTTAATTAAAAGTCTTCATGGGCAGAACTTATTCCTATAACTAGTTTCAGAAGAACAAAGTTTTAAACTTTACTCAAATCCCATATAAAATACATGGGGAACCCAAGATGACACCAAATTACTTTTTCAGCAAATTTTTTTTGAAGTACAGTACTTCCCAAGATAAGAAAAAAGTTTTATGTGAACATAGGTCCGTAAATGCTTTGTTTTCGATTTACAAACTTTTTTGTTTTGGCGAGTCTATACGTTAAATGGTTTAAATGAAAGCTTATATATTTTTTAGAAAATTAATATAGTAAGACAGATTTTACTTGGATTATATTTTCGCTTAATGACTCCTGTTACTGTTTTTTGTTTTGGAAATTTTGGGTTTGTGAGTAAATGTTTAGTGGTTAATAAATCCAATTAACGAATAATTTATTGTAAAATTCTTTTCCTAAGTATGTTTAGGTGTTGGAAGAAAGGGGACAAATTCCTCTTGCTTCTGGACTATCGGTCATATGTAGTATTTTATTGTAGTGCGTAATAGATGTGAAGGGTCTTGTAGTGTGCTATCATTCAAACGAGATAAACTTTAGCTGATTTATGGGATTACTCAACCTTAACTTTTTTCCTTCTCATTACGGTATTTTCCTTAATGTCCTACTTAGTTCTTTCATAATATTTTTGGGTTCTTATTTTAACACTTAATTCCCTTAATAATCCATTTGCATGTTTTAAATTTTCTTCCTAACAGGGTTAATACCTAATACAACATCTTTCGGATTGGAAGGGAGGGGGGGGGGTGATAAAGAGAAATCATAGTCAACTAAAATTTGACGATGTACAAATATGCATCGATAGAAGTGGTAGCACATATAATTAGGGCTTGTAACACATGCTTGGGTGCATTAGCTGCTTTACAGGAGCGCCTCTCAACAATGTTTGCTTGACTTACATGCGAATGACACCACTTTGATACTTTGATCAAGATTGACGATTGCATTATTTACTATTTAATTATTGTCAGTTACTAAAAAATCTATATATCTAATTTATAAAGCACTGATGCACAGGAGAACTGTTGTTACACCTCAAATGCTCATTCAATTACTGCTTTTTAGTGCGCCCTCTAACCTAACCTAAACGTGCAGAATTATGTGCTCGGTGTTTAAACCGTAACACTATATATGTGAAATATATAAATGCTTTTTCAGATATGAGTTTTTTTCTCTAAACTTGAACATCTTTACCATGGCAGAGGGGCTATCAGATTTACCGCTTAAAGCCCGTGAGCTTTAAAACCGACCCTGGCCGGGAATTGTATTACATTGAATATGAAAACCTGAACGATCTCAGTGACTGAATAGGATAAAGTATCAGTAAAATTTGGATGCGATTGTATATAGGTTTTGTAGATTTGAAACTTAACGCTCTCCGCAGTGAAGGTGTCGCGTGGAAATGTGAAGACCTGCAAACATTAAACCGCGTACGTCTCTGGGCGGAATGGGCTTCGCTCCGCACAGTCTAATCGCAGCGAATACCTCCAACGATATAATGGGTTCAATGAATGGTTTGCAGGAATAATTAAAACTAATCCAAGGGAAGCAATCAGCTCTTACGGACTTGTAAATTTCTGCAGTAGCAAAATAACGGACTTCGAACTAACGTTATTAAAATTTGCAGTATGGAGCAAAAAACTTGTCTCTGAGGTTTAATCCAATGACACCAGAATCAACAACTTGGAGCAAAGATCTAGGTCTCAGAATATTAAAATTCAAAGTATTGTTGAAAAGGAAAACGAAAACCTTATAGCGGGACTTAGCAGAATTGGGGACTATATTGAGCACAATATTAATCTGGAAAAGTGAGTACGCTCATACAGTTCAGACCAACAAAAACTCCAAAAACCAGGTTAAAAATTATCGTGCGTTTTACGTAAACCTGAGGAAAAGAACAATTTCTAAAGGCAGCAAAAACAAAGCGTCTGCAAAATGAAAATGGTTCTTCGAGAATGAAAATTGAAGATCTTTCTGGTAGTTTGTATATTTACGCAAAAACAAAACTTGTATTTATGGAAAATAGAGCTGCTGCCAGAAAGAAGAACTACAAGTTCTCATGTACAAAAAATGGCTCTGTTTTCGTCAGAAAAAAATGGCTTCTATCAGCGAGAATTATTTTAATAACAATTATATAAATCATAATTTATTTAAATGGAAAAGGAAGAAAAATTGCATATATTCTATCAGAAAGCCAGGGAACTTAGGTCTAAGACCCAGGATTTTTTCCATAGTTTGCTAGCTAAACTGCTAATTAAACTAAACTTTCATATAATTTGCTTAACTGAGACTTGGTTGAGATCTAGGGTGCTGTCAGCTGAGTTTTTCACGGGTGACTTATGTTTTTCGGCGTGATTGCGAAAGTACATCTTCTCTGAAAAGGGATGATGGTGGAGTGTTAGTAACACTAGGCCACTCATTGCATGAATGGTGAAAAAGTATTAATTCAAAATATCTTACATAAAAATACGGTTATAATAGTGGGCGATTTTAATATAGCTAATTAGTTGGAGTTCAATAGGCCTGTTAGTAAGTTAAGTTTACTTAATCCCAATTCACAAAAATGTATACTGATATTTTTAATACTGTGAAAAACATCATTACTAAAGAGTAACGTCACTTCTGTCCTCATAAATCTCTTGAGACTAATCTGCTTTGCTACTCGCAATACATAACATACGAGGTCATTGACGCGACGGTCAGGAGCAGATAAACTGCATATACACTAACTTCAGCAAAGCGTTTGATAAGATTAGTCATGTACACCTAATTAAAAGACTTGCCGAGGTCGGTGTGAATGCGGGTTTTGTAAAGAGGGTTTGGTCCTACATTTATCACTGAAAAGATAATGTTGTTGCGAACGGGTATCGCTCAGATTCATTTGCTGCCACTTCCGGGGTACCTCAGGGCAGCCACCTGGGTCCATTACTCTTCATTATTAACATTAATTTTCCTAAGTATGTTTAGGTGTTGGAAGAAAGGGGACAAATTCCTCTTGCTTCTGGACTATCGGTCATATGTAGTATTTTATTGTAGTGCGTAATAAATGTGAAGGGTCTTGTAGTGTGCTATCATTCAAACGAGATAAACTTTAGCTGATTTATGGGATTACTCAACCTTAACTTTTTTCCTTCTCATTACGGTATTTTCCTTAATGTCCTACTTAGTTCTTTCATAATATTTTTGGATTCTTATTTTAACACTTAATTCCCTTAATAATCCATTTGCATGTTTTAAATTTTCTTCCTAACAGGGTTAATACCTAATACAACATCTTTCGGATTGGAAGGGAGGGGGGGGGGGTGATAAAGAGAAATCATAGTCAACTAAAATTTGACGATGTACAAATATGCATCGATAGAAGTGGTAGCACATATAATTAGGGCTTGTAACACATGCTTGGGTGCATTAGCTGCTTTACAGGAGCGCCTCTCAACAATGTTTGCTTGACTTACATGCGAATGACACCACTTTGATACTTTGATCAAGATTGACGATTGCATTATTTACTATTTAATTATTGTCAGTTACTAAAAAATCTATATATCTAATTTATAAAGCACTGATGCACAGGAGAACTGTTGTTACACCTCAAATGCTCATTCAATTACTGCTTTTTAGTGCGCCCTCTAACCTAACCTAAACGTGCAGAATTATGTGCTCGGTGTTTAAACCGTAACACTATATATGTGAAATATAAAAATGCTTTTTCAGATATGAGTTTTTTTCTCTAAACTTGAACATCTTTACCATGGCAGAGGGGCTATCAGATTTACCGCTTAAAGCCCGTGAGCTTTAAAACCGACCCTGGCCGGGAATTGTATTACATTGAATATGAAAACCTGAACGATTTCAGTGACTGAATAGGATAAAGTATCAGTAAAATTTGGATGCGATTGTATATAGGTTTTGTAGATTTGAAACTTAACGCTCTCCGCAGTGAAGGTGTCGCGTGGAAATGTGAAGACCTGCAAACATTAAACCGCGTACGTCTCTGGGCGGAATGGGCTTCGCTCCGCACAGTCTAATCGCAGCGAATACCTCCAACGATATAATGGGTTCAATGAATGGTTTGCAGGAATAATTAAAACTAATCCAAGGGAAGCAATCAGCTCTTACGGACTTGTAAATTTCTGCAGTAGCAAAATAACGGACTTCGAACTAACGTTATTAAAATTTGCAGTATGGAGCAAAAAACTTGTCTCTGAGGTTTAATCCAATGACACCAGAATCAACAACTTGGAGCAAAGATCTAGGTCTCAGAATATTAAAATTCAAAGTATTGTTGAAAAGGAAAACGAAAACCTTATAGCGGGACTTAGCAGAATTGGGGACTATATTGAGCACAATATTAATCTGGAAAAGTGAGTACGCTCATACAGTTCAGACCAACAAAAACTCCAAAAACCAGGTTAAAAATTATCGTGCGTTTTACGTAAACCTGAGGAAAAGAACAATTTCTAAAGGCAGCAAAAACAAAGCGTCTGCAAAATGAAAATGGTTCTTCGAGAATGAAAATTGAAGATCTTTCTGGTAGTTTGTATATTTACGCAAAAACAAAACTTGTATTTATGGAAAATAGAGCTGCTGCCAGAAAGAAGAACTACAAGTTCTCATGTACAAAAAATGGCTCTGTTTTCGTCAGAAAAAAATGGCTTCTATCAGCGAGAATTATTTTAATAACAATTATATAAATCATAATTTATTTAAATGGAAAAGGAAGAAAAATTGCATATATTCTATCAGAAAGCCAGGGAACTTAGGTCTAAGACCCAGGATTTTTTCCATAGTTTGCTAGCTAAACTGCTAATTAAACTAAACTTTCATATAATTTGCTTAACTGAGACTTGGTTGAGATCTAGGGTGCTGTCAGCTGAGTTTTTCACGGGTGACTTATGTTTTTCGGCGTGATTGCGAAAGTACATCTTCTCTGAAAAGGGATGATGGTGGAGTGTTAGTAACACTAGGCCACTCATTGCATGAATGGTGAAAAAGTATTAATTCAAAATATCTTACATAAAAATACGGTTATAATAGTGGGCGATTTTAATATAGCTAATTAGTTGGAGTTCAATAGGCCTGTTAGTAAGTTAAGTTTACTTAATCCCAATTCACAAAAATGTATACTGATATTTTTAATACTGTGAAAAACATCATTACTAAAGAGTAACGCCACTTCTGTCCTCATAAATCTCTTGAGACTAATCTGCTTTGCTACTCGCAATACATAACATACGAGGTCATTGACGCGACGGTCAGGAGCAGATAAACTGCATATACACTAACTTCAGCAAAGCGTTTGATAAGATTAGTCATGTACACCTAATTAAAAGACTTGCCGAGGTCGGTGTGAATGCGGGTTTTGTAAAGAGGGTTTGGTCCTACATTTATCACTGAAAAGATAATGTTGTTGCGAACGGGTATCGCTCAGATTCATTTGCTGCCACTTCCGGGGTACCTCAGGGCAGCCACCTGGGTCCATTACTCTTCATTATTAACATTAATATTTTAAAAGAATGCTTTCCTAACAGTAATTTTTTGCTTTACGCAGACATCTAAAAATGTAGCGCAAGATCATCACGCCGGGTGACTGCCTTAATATTCAACAAGATCTAGATAGATCGTCAATCTACTGCATAAAGAACAGCATTTCCTTAATTTAACAAGGTGCACAGCAAACACTTTTTCAAAAAAAAAATTTTTAATTAGTCAGGTCTACACAATTAACAATGCTGTTCTACAGTGACGTAGCTATAGGAGTATCTAGGGTATCAGTGATACCCGGCTCAGCACCAAAGAGTGCCCAATTTTCTATGAACGCTAATATAACGTTTTATTATTAAATTCAATTTTTTCAAAACCTATTTTGTAAACTGTATGGATGTGTACGTTAAACTTTTTATTGCTCAACGCCCTTTTTTGCTATTACAATGGATACTACACAAGACATATAAAAAATTGAAATTTGTGAGTCCTTCTTAGGATTGAGATTTTACAAACTATTAAATCTAAAGGAATAGATTTGGGTAAATGTAGAGGTCAAGGTTATGACGGCGCAGCTGTTATGTCTGGCACTTACGCTGGTGTCCAAAAATTAATTAAAAATTATGCGCCAACAGCAGATTAGATTCATTGCGCATCCCATTCACTAAATTTACTTCTCAATGGTGCTGTAACCGAAGTTCCTGAAATATCAAAATTTTTTGATAGCCTTGAAAGAATATATTGTTTTTTTGGCAACTGTATTAAGCGCTGGGCATTTTTAAATGATTTGTCATCTGAAAACGTTAAAATATCATTAAAAAAAATTTGTCCCACACGGTGGAGCTCTCGCAATGACAGTTTGTTTGCATTGAAAAGTAATTTTAGGAATGTCATGAAAGCTCTGCATCAAATTAGTTTCATTTCAAAAAAAAGTGAGGAGAGGGAAGAGGCAAAAAAACTTGATTAATATTTTGTCTATTTTTGAATTTGTATGTTTTGTTGTGATGTTTTCAGATATATTTAAACTCATTAATCCTGTTTCAAAGGCCTTACAGAGCTCTACAACAGACCTGCAACAAGCTAACACGATGTTAGAAAATATTTTAGAAGCCTTTAAACATATGAGATCATCTGCATCTTTTGATGATTTAAAAAAAAAAGTCTAAAGATCAGGGCAAAGAATGGGACATAGCGCTTCAATTTAAATTAAAAAGATTTAGAAAAGTTAAACGGTTCTATGACGGGTTAGCGGACGATCAACGAATTACTGACTGCGAGATACATTTTAGAGTAAACATTTACAATCGAGGGTTGGATATATTTATAAATCAATGTCAAAAACGATTCTCTGGAATAAATAGTTTACATAGCATTTTTCAGGTATTACTACCGAATAACATTATCCACATAAGTGTAGAAAGTATAAAAAACAATGCAAAGCAAATTAGTAATAGATATAATTGCGATATAAGCAGTAATCTAGGAGAGCAACTCTGAATTTTTAGACAGTGTCTTGGGTCAGAACTAAGACAAATATCGTCGATTAAAGAGCTTGTTGAGATATTTAAATTCGATAGTTTGTCGTCCTCGTTTTCCAAGGTAATTACTGCTGCTTTAATTTATTTAACATTGCCTGTAACCTCAGCACAAGCAGAACAGTTTTTCTAAACTAAAATTAATAAAAAACTATTTAAGAAGCACAATGGCACAAGAGGAAGCCCAGTTGCTAAAATCATCTAATGATTTGCAGATGTGTAGATATTTTTGCAAATAAAAAAGCCAGAAGAGTTAACAACTCGAAACACGAGAAATTATTTTTAAAAAATCAATTTTATTTCATAAGCGTACAAAGAGAACTAACTACAAAATGCATTTTAGTTATATTTATAAGTTCAGTAATGCTTATGTTGCATGAGAACGAAAAGATAAAAGTCTAAGAATTGCAAGTGCATAAATGCAGAATTGCATTTCTCACGGGAACGTAACTCCTCCCCTCTTAGTTGAAAGCACGTTCTTAAAGACGTGTTTTCAAAAATTTCCAAAAAGGTTTAAAGATTATTAATATTTTAGAAAATTCTATTATTTTCTTCAATATCTAAAGTATTAGAGTTTGCATTTAATTGTTTTTTCTTAGACTTTTTTACAATTTTTTTGTATATGAAAAATATAAAAATTATTGAAATGAATATGTAAAGTAAAATTGTCCAAAAACTGGTCTTCTTTACATAAATCGTTGTGGTCATTTCTTCTAGGGCCTTCTTTTGGTTTTCCAATTTGGCTTCGATTTCTTTAGTAGTTTTTAGGTTTACGTAGTTTAAGTCCATACTAGGAGGGCTGTAGAATGAATCTCGGTTTTCCTTAATTAAACTTAAATTAAGGGTAGGTAGATTAATTCCATTAAATGTTAATTGGCTTGATTTATATGTTTCAAGCGTAATTGACTTTATCCGTACTTTACATCCTGGGGATGACTCAAGAAGATAGGAACCATATAAGGGTATGTTATCTTCGGATTTTTGACAATTTATGACGGCGATTACTTGTATTGGTACTGTTATTAGCCATTTGTCGTCGATTATTTTCGTTGTCTGGATCTCGTGCAGTTGAGTTTCGAATGGGTGGCAAAACGTAATATTTGGGTGATGTTTGATAAGTTGAACAGCGCAGGAGGGGCTGTCTTCGACCAACGTGGTGTGGGCTTCTTTACACAAATATTTTTGTGGTTGAATTTCGAGACATCTTTGGTCCATATGGGCATATTTTGTATTGCCTAATGCTAGGTAGGGTTTATAAGGAATATTTACAAGAAATGATCGATTATTGGGAATTGGTAAAGGAAATAACTTAAAATATTGATATATCTCCGATTCCACAAGAGGAAGTTCAAATATAAATACAATATTAAAGTTTTTTAAGAAACTTTTAATTTCTATAATTTTTTCGAAATTAAGTATATTTTTATAAGTTACTTCTAAAGGGAGTTTATCTGAGCCTAGATGATCGTGTAAGTTCTTTATTTCTATAAATAGTTCATTTGGTTCTATTATTGAATTATAAAGTACATTAATTTTTGCAAAAGTGATACCTATTTCAATCTTATTCAGAATATCGTAGATTGATTGATAAATTGTTGTTATTTGATTGATTATTGTATATATTAAATAAAATTCGTGATTACTTATTTGTTCCATTTGAACTTTATTAATTATATTTTCTATTTGTAAAATGCGTGACTTTAGTACCATTTGGTTATGTGTGATATTAGATATAATTGTTTTAAATTTATTAATAGTGGATTCTAAAAGTGTAATTTGATTGATAGCGTCAATTTTCAATTTATTTTGATTTTCTTGTAATTTCGTGATTTTGGCATCAATTTGCTCTGCGTCATTTTGATCTAAGTTTCCAGTTATACTTTTTATGAATGAACCTAAGGGGTTAAAAAGACCTCTTTTACTACGATAATTTTCTTGATTTGGGACAATTTGTTCTAATAAAGTTTCTATTCTTTTTTCAAGTGTACATAATGTATTAAAAGAATTAAAATATTCCTTATGGTATTCGCTGTTATTTTGAATGTTTATATATATTGATTTTGCTTGTTTTTGAATATTTTGAAATTGGTTAATAAAAGGGGTTAGGTTAATATTTTGAACGAATGTCCAGTGATTGGATTTAAGTTTAGCGGTTCCCATTTTGAATGGTAGTATTCCTGGATGTTTATTTAAATCATGGAATTTTACGTAGCCGCCGACGATGGTCCAGCATCTGGAACAAGGGGTATTATTTTAGTTTCATTAACATGTATAATTTCTTTGTATTTATTTTTGGGATTTTCTATTTGTATTTTATTATTTTCTAATATAGCCGTTAATATGAATGGGCCTAAATATCTCTTTTTTATTTTTCCAGATCGATTATCTGATTTTTTATAAATTTGTGAGCCTATTATTAAATTAGTCGGGGTTTTATCCTTGTTTGCCCTATCTATAATTTTTTGTTTTAGTTCTCGTGATTCCTTTGTAATTTTGTCGTACAAAATTTGTGTGTTATTTTTATGATTATTAACATACTCGGTATATACATGAGCGGGTATTAAATCCATAGGATCTCTAGAGTCTGTGTGTCCGAAGACAAGTTCGTATGGGGTAAAATTCGTACTAGAATGGATCGTGTTATTATAGGCAATAATTGCGTACGGCATAAGTTTGGTAACTTCTGCATTGGGGTCCGATTCTCGAAGTAATCGAATGTGTTCGATTAATGTGGAATGTAGCCTTTCAACAGGGGAGTTTGATTCATGGTGGTAGGGGGTAGTGAAGTGTATTTTAATATTATGTGTATTTAATAAGCCTTTAACGACTTCGTTCTGAAATTCAGATCCGTTGTCTGAAACTATTTGTTTTGGAATACGTAAAAAGGAAAAGAAATTAATTAACTGTTCACAGCACGACACTGCATTTCCAGTATAAGGCAAGGCTTGTGCGTATTTGGAGAATTTATCTATAATAGTTAAGAATTTTTGTTTACCTATGATGAAAGTGTCGATATGAACAATTTCGAAAGGTTTGCTTGGCGTTTCGGTTAATATCAAAGGTTGATCTGGTGGTTTTCGATT
Organism: Kuschelorhynchus macadamiae; assembly: GCA_030620095.1. Classification (NCBI taxonomy): domain Eukaryota; kingdom Metazoa; phylum Arthropoda; class Insecta; order Coleoptera; family Curculionidae; genus Kuschelorhynchus; species Kuschelorhynchus macadamiae. The sequence continues at coordinate 41,715 of JAUTXW010002595.1, forward strand.
ATATTTTGATCGTTGACAGATTTCACAATTATTGATGTATTTTGTTACATCTGCCTTAAGTGATTTCCAATAATAATTTGCTTTTAAAAATTTGCAAGTTTCTTCGATTCCTCTATGATTTGTTTTGCCTTCATGACGATATTTAATTAGTAATTCTCGTTCGTCAGGTTGAGCATTATTTATTAATTTTGAACATTCTATAAGTTTTAAATTTTTAAAATGGTTATTCATTGTTTGTTGAAAATAGGTTCTTAGTTCTTTGGAAAAGAAATAAACATATGTTGTTTTATTTGTTAAATATTCTTTCAAAAAGTTAGTAATTACTATAATATTAGTGGGTAATGTTGCGTGAATAATTTGATGTCCTTCGAAATTTTCACGTTTGGTTTTAACATATTTGTCATAAGGTGCTTTTTTAATAATAAGTTGATGAGCTTTATTATTAATAATTTCATCTAATATAGTCATATTGGAATGATTTTCGTTAGCATTTGTACTATGTATTGTTTCCGTTACGGGTGGTTTTATTGGAATATTAGAATGGGTTAGTTGTGTTATAGGTGGAGTTATTAGAATGTCAGAAATAATATTAATTTTGGGTGTTGTTTCAGGTTCGTGTTCTAGTCTTTCTATTGTTTGTGACACTACTTCAGAGTCAAGGATATCTGGGTTAAATTGGTCGTTTAGGAATTGCGTTACGTCGGTGTCTATATCGCCTGGGTAATTTATTAATGATTCGGATTCGATTGCGTTTAATTGAATTCGGCTAAGGGCGTCAGCGTTAGTGTTTTGTTTCCCTTTTTTGTAGATTATTTCATAATCATACTCTTCAAGTTTTAGCCTCCAACGTACTAATTTCGAATTTGGTTCTTTGAGGTTAAATAACCATACTAATGGGCGATGGTCAGTATATATTTTAAATTTTTTGCCATAAAGGTAAGGTCTAAAGTATTTACATGCCCAAACGATTCCTAAAAGTTCTTTTTCAATCGTTGAGTATTTTTGTTCTGTTTCATTTAGAGTGCGCGACGCGAATGCTACAGGGTTGTCATTTGGCGGGTTGCCTTGAGAGAGAACAGCGCCTAGGGCTACATTTGAGGCATCTGTCGTAAGGACAAAGGGTTTTTCAAAATCAGGATATTTTAGTATTGGAGCATTAATAAGCAATTCTTTTAAATGGTTAAAGGATTGAATAAAGGCTGGTGAGTGTTCAACTTTCGCTCCTTTTTTGAGACATAGTGTAAGGGGTTTTGTGATTTTTGCGAAGTCTTTGATGAATCTACGATAATATCCGGCTAGTCCTAAAAATGACTTAATGTCTTTTTGGGTTTTTGGTATGGGGAAATTTTTAACTGCGGTGACTTTATCAGGATTAGGTTTTACACCTTCGCTTGTAATTTTGTGACCTAAATAAGCAACTTCTTTGTGTAAAAATTCTGATTTGTCTAGCTGCACTTTTAAATTGGATTCTCTAAGTCTATCAAAAACGGATTTTAATCTATCGATGTGCTCTTGAAGTGACGTAGAGAAAATTATTATGTCATCAAGATATACAGAACAGATTTCATTTTGAAGTCCCCGAAGGACGTTGTTCATGACTCGCTGAAATGTAGAGGGCGCATTTTTTAAGCCAAAAGGCATGCGTCTAAATTCATAATGACCTGTATCGGTTGAGAAGGCTGTTTTAGGGATATCATTCGGTTCCATTTCTATTTGATGGAAACCGGTTGCTAGATCCAATGTGCTGAAATATTGAGATTTTCCAAGTTTATCGAGAATATCCGATATATTTGGTAAAGGAAATTTATCATCAATACTGCGTTCATTGATTTTACGGAAATCGCAAACGATACGCCATTTACGTTTACCGGACGCGTCCATCTTTTTTGGGACAATCCAAATTGGACTACTCCACGGTGACGTTGAGTTTTGAATGATACCGTTCTCTAACATTTTGTTAATTTGGGTTTTAACCTCTTTTTTATGAATTTCGGGATATCGATAAGTTTTTGTATATATAGGAGTGTCATCGGTTAGGTTTATTTTATGTTTAATTTGATTAGTAAATGTAAGTGGGATGCCCTCACAATAAAATATGTCACGATATTCGTAACACAAGTTTCGAATAGCTCTGTATTCTTCCTGATTACAATGTGACAGTCTTAAATTTTTTAAGTTTTGTTTTTGTGTATTATCCATATATTCATTTATTTCTGTATCGGTTTCCATTTTTTCTATGAAGTTGTTTTCTACTTCATTTATGGTTTCGATATCTATGGGATTAAATATTTTTATTTTAACTGGGTTTTCGCGACTATTCGTAATTATAGTTGTTGCGTAGGAGTCAATGACTTGTACTAAAGCTTCTGGCATCTCTGCGCAACCAAAATCTGTATATTTTAAAATACCTAAACCATTCGATTGATTTACAGGCAGTTTGATTCTTTGACATGTACGTGGGGGAATTATTATTTCGATAGTTTCAAAATTATGTAAATTTGATATATTATTTTGATAATATAAAGGCAATGTTACAAATTGAGTATCTAAAGAACAATGTTTTAAATTTATATTAGCTCCAATATGTGTTAGAAAATCAATTCCTAAAAGTCCGTCAAATTTAGGTGAAAAATCAAAAAGATAAAACTTATGATTACCTGTATGATTAAAACAAGGAAATATTGGTATATTAATTACTTCATTGTGAATGGACGTAGCGTGGGCTGTCCTTACTGAGAAAGGTTCCGAAAAAATGAAATTTGAATAAATTTTGTATGCTAAATTAGGCTTTATAAAACTTTTGCCACTACCTGTATCAATTAAAAATTTTGCTTTGATTTCGGGTATGAAAATTACTGGTAAATCTGAATTTGTATAATTATTTAAAAGTATTATGTTTGGTTGTTGGAAATTTGGTTCTCCTGAAAATTTTCTTCATTAAAATCAATTTGATTTTCATAAGGGTTATTTTCTAGACAAGAAAATTCGGTATTGGAGTCATTATACGAATATTGCGAGTTATCGGTGTATTCCGGGTAATAATATTGAAATTCAGCATTGCTAGTTTGAAAATTTTCATTTTGATCATTATCGGCATTTATCGATTCGACTGATTGATTATATAGTTCTTCTACAACAATATTACGTTGTGAAGAATGTGGTTGTTGGTTTCTTCTAAGGGTTGTGTTCCCTGAAGAAGTATCCATCGGCTCAGGCTTTTGTTGGCGTGATATTCCAGAAGGAGTTGGGCGTTGATTTTGGGGGTTAAAAGATGGTCTTGGGGTAAAAGTGTTTCTTTGCATAAAATTTTGATTTGGGAAATTCGATTGTCTAAAATTATTTGCGGGTTGCCTAAATTGTCCAAAGCCCATAAATTGATTATTTCCATTATTAAAATTTGGGATAGGTTGTTTATAAGAAGGCATAAAATTTGAAAATTGCTGAACGGGGTAATTCGAAAATATTGGTCTCACATTAGCAGGATAATGTGCTTGTGTATGCAAATTTATTTTTGGTTTTTGTGAATTAAAATTTGGGTTTTTTGGTAATATGTTACTACGGTTCTTATAATACATAAAATTTTCTTCTTCCAAGGCACAGCTCATTGCCTCTTCTAAAGTAACTGGATTTTTTAATCTAACCACAAGTTGCATATGGTAGTTTAGACCGTTTATGAAGGTTTTTAATACTAAATTTCCATATTCATTAATTTTTAAAAGTTTTAGAGCTTGCGTTTCATTGCTTAAATTTACTTTGGAAAATAACAAACTGCGAGCGTCTTGCAAACGCAGGCCAAATTGTTGCGGTGTTTCATTTTTTTCCGGTTTGGACGTTATTATATCTTGAATAATACAATCAATCGATCTATGATCTGAAAAAGTCGAAATTATTGCAGCTTTTACTGCGGGCCATGTATTTAATTCTATTCTAGAACAAATAATATCGGCTGCCCTACCTACAAGTTTACTTAATATAGTATCGTGTAAACATACATTTATAGGTGCATTATTGTCAGTTTTATTTCTATGATTATTATAAAAATTATCACAAGCATTAATAAATCTGTTTATTTGTTTTGGATTCCCATCGAATAAGGGAATATTGTCTGCCTGATATCTGACTAGTTGTAAATTAGGTTCAGTAGTCATTATTTTACTTATTTGAATTAAATTAGAAAAAGGTGTTAGATTTCCTTCACAATTTAAATTTCCAAAAGCTGATGTTAAATCTTCCAGTTTGCGGAATTACAAGAGACGTAAATATCAATATTTAAGATAGGATAAAAATAAAATGAAATAAGGAAAATTGAAAGGAAGCACTTACAGCAATGTACTGAAGATAATTCCAATTCTCATTCTTAAACTAGGGTCCAATAGGAGAGGCGATGTGGTCCTTTCCCTGGTTAGCAGCTATGAGGGTGGGACGATGTGTGTTCCCAAACTCGCACCAATAGGACGCTGGACGATGCTGTTCCAAATCTCTGATCAATTTTTGAGTTTCTTAGTACACCCTGAAGATTTTTTAATTGTCCGATTTTTGCCACGAATCGTTGAGACGAAACCAGAAAATACGCACGATGCGCGACTGTTGGCAATAATCCTACCGACTGCGCCAGTTAACAACTCGAAACACGAGAAATTATTTTTAAAAAATCAATTTTATTTCATAAGCGTACAAAGAGAACTAACTACAAAATGCATTTTAGTTATATTTATAAGTTCAGTAATGCTTATGTTGCATGAGAACGAAAAGATAAAAGTCTAAGAATTGCAAGTGCATAAATGCAGAATTGCATTTCTCACGGGAACGTAACTGAAGAGCCTTTTTTTAAGTTTTTAGAATAACTGCCAATTATTTAGCATCAATATTGAAAATTTTCAGTTTACATCGTTCGAATTGTTAGTCCTAGGTTTTTTAGTGATAAAAACATCATTAACATTAAAAATTGGTAAAATTTTGTAGTATTTTTTTAACATTCATGCAGTTTTGTGTTGATAATATTTGTAGAAAAAGGTGTATGTTATTCTCGATTTGTTACATAAAATATATAACCATTACATTTTTATACACTGAGAATTAATTGAATATTTTATATTTAAAGATTGGAAAGCTAGCTACTAATAATAATATTAATTATTAAAAGTAGAAAAGTAAATATTGGAAATATACGAATTATCCGAATTCCGAATAGTAGATATATATTATCTAAATTTTTAATTTACTTAAGGTTTCCTGCAAAAAAATTTACTTTATAGCTATAGCCTATTTGAAAGCACATTTGCCACTTTAGGGAAGTTTTATCGTGAACGATTTTTTAAAATTTGTTACTACATAGTTCCAGTTCCCCCAAAATTTTGACACAACACACACCTTAATTTTTTCTGACTTTGATTGGGTTGTAGGGGAAGGGGGCTCACCGCCCAGATCTTGATACCCGGCCCACTCGGGTCTTGCTACGCCACTGCTGTTCTAAATAAAGTAGACAGAATAAAGGACTTTGGCGTCATCGTTTTTCCTTTGGCATTTTGATAAAGTGAGAGCTGAGGAAAATAGAATGTTAATATTCATTAGTAGAACATCCAAAGAATTTAGAAACCCTAAAGCTATTTTAACCCTATATAATTTGTGTTTAGTAAACTGTCATTTGCCTCAATTATATAGAACCCACACTATGTAAAATATACATACAAGAATTTAAGCAATCCAAGTTTCTTAAAATGATTGCTTTTAAAACTAACCGCCCAGTTGACCTAGTTCAACGCGATTTTAAGTTAATCCCTCTAACTATCTCTGACCCGCTCAGTCTTTTAAGATTCTTAGCAATGCCATCGTTTCCCCCCTATCTGTTGTCTTGCCTAAACTTCAAGGTTCCCGAACGAGAACTTAGAAAACTTGAATTATTTAACATCCTTTTCCTCAGGACAAGTTTGGGACAAAACGCACCTTTAGTTAGAATCCAATGTTTATGTAATACACATTGTAATAGATATATTTTCCATATATCTTGATGATTTTAAAAGACGTATTGACGTATTGACATTATATAGGAGCACCTTAATATTTTATTTGTAGGTATGAACTCGATATGTCTAGTTGTTTGTATAATCTTATAGAGGATGCTTTTAAGAACTTTGTTCTGTCACATGTCAAATTTGTTAAATAAATAAAAATAAACAAGATCTTTGAAATGTTTTATTAAAAACAAGTTTAAATTGGCATTGAAACAAGAGTCAACGCGTATAAAAACAAATAAAGAGGTATTTTTATACATTAAAATATATACTAGAAAATTTGTTTGTTAAATCATCATAATAAAATATATATATATATATATATATATATATATATATATATATATATATATATATTAACTTATATAAAGTGTTTTTACCATTATTTGGAGGTATAAACAAAGGACTACGGTCGAAAACCAAAATAAATTTGGACCGAATCTTCAATAAAGCCAATTCGAATTTCAGGTTTGAACTCTAAAGACAAAAACACATTTTCCCATGCAACATCTCACCATGCCATTTTTTAAGATATCTTAAATATCTGAATATCATTTGAATATACGCCAAAAGATGGCCCCAGTCTTTCCAATTTTCTATTTTCGAATATTCACTTCGGAATTCATTTTGAAATTCGAGACAACTACTACAGAGGCGTATAAGGGAAGAAGGTACTCTCATGTTGGACTGTCGCACCATAAATATTGCAGATGTTCAATGGTGTTTGGTTCAATATGTTGGCGAGTAGCAACATATGGCTAATGCACGCATCCCTATCCAGAAGAGTGGCTGAATCCTTCCCGAAAAAGTTTCAGAATTACATGAAAGCTCAGAAATATTACATTTATTATCACATGAGAAGCTGCTCGAATTTGTTTAAGAACTAGAAAATATTAACTGAGACAAGTTTCAGCTCAGGGAAGTTAGAAGGGGGCGAAAATGTGACCAGATCAACATCAGGTCACCTTAACTGATACAAAACAACAATTGATTGGAACGTCTTTGGGAAACTACATGGAAATACAAAAATGTTATCATTCAAACCATTGATAACAACAAAAGCCTGAAAGTATTAAAATGACAATAAACAACTAAACTTTCATACAAGGTAACATTAAATCCAAAAAAGATAAGCTGAAGAATTATAGATAACACTATAAACGTAAGATTATTTATCGAAAAAACAGCCTCTACAAAACCAACCATACACAAACCAGTACAAACTTGCTGGAATAATGTTTGTCAATCTATTAAATGTGGATTCACGCCTTCACAAACAAGATATTCCAATAACCAGAAAACTCACTAACAATTCTATTTCATAAAAACGAATACATTTAAAGTTCGAAAACTATACACACAATCAAGGAAACAAGCGGAAAGCACCTAGGCTGTGCACCGAATGGCCATCTACACAGTTATAAAAAATCTGTAGAATAGAATAAACCGCTAGTTCTTATATTTCTCGACTATCATAAAGCTTTCAACACTTTCGTGCTACTTCCCATCTCAAAAGCGTTAGAAGAATACCGAACAGAACATCAATATTATATTATACCCAACATGTATAAAAACTCTATAAGAGTAAATCTACAACTTGCTTTCAAAAAACAGCTATAGAATAAAGTTTAAGGCAACGTGACACAATGTCACCAAAACTATTCAAATCATTGCAGATATAGTCCTTATCTCTGACAACTGAGGAGGCGCTCAAAATGCGACTCAAGATAAGCAAGATCTGGAAGGGGATGAAACAAAGGTAATGGTGTTGAAGACTGTAAAATTTCTGTTTTCTATCATTTGAGAATCACACAATTGATACAGGTCCTCTACGGCGACGTGGCATGGGAACGGAAGGTAATTTCATATTTATACAAAGCAACTCTAAATAAAATTTTGGGATCACGATATATATATTTTTAATGTACTCCAAGATTCAAAACATTAACTAAGAATAATTATCAATCAAGTCAAGATAAGAAAATGCTGTTTGTATTCCCAGTGCTACCTACAATTAAAGACTCATTTGAAAATTAACTGCCGATTAACATCCGTCTAAAAATAAGCTCGACTAACTTTAAACCATTTTTTTTTTTAGAAGAAAATTACAGATGATATGACTTGTAACCCCGATTTCTAATACACGCTTATTTGTGGATTAATTTGGTTTAAACCAGAAATTTTCGAGTTTAAACCAGTCTAATGTTTATGGACAAGGCTTAAACCTTATCTTGTTTAAAATCTATGTTTTCGTTTAATTTACTTACTTATTGATACACATATATTTAAAATTTTTAAAGAAAAACAAAGATCTTGTTTTACCACGGTTAAAAATAAAATGTTAAACTTTTCTGATAACCAACAAAATATATAAAGCAATTTGTTGCCGAGAGACATAAAACGACAATTAAATTTAATAGAGGCGAATACATTTGAAATCTAGTTATAAAATTAAATTGCCTTTTTCCAAAAAAAAATATATGACCAATCTGGTAAAGCCTATAAGCAGACAGGAATATATGAGACAATATTTTTAAAAGTAAATAAATGTTTTGAATCTAATATTACATCTATTTATAATATAAAAACTGAGGTAGATATTTTGAGAAGAATCGGCAAGTAATATAATATTTCAATCTAAACAGTTCATCGATATTTAATGTATAAAATATGCCTTAATAATATGAAAATCACAAACATTTTCTGAATAAAAAGAAATCTTATAATACAAAATGTACATTTTCTAATATTACACTTTCTGGAAGGAAATAGTTTACTTTACAATTCCGGAACTGAAGTTCAATAATTTTTGAACCAAAAACGATATAACATAACTAATACTTCCAAATTTACGGACGAACACAAAAATGAAAACATAAAAAGTATTCTATAAAATTTTAATATAAAAGGTGCAATGGAGCTCTAGATGTTTGGCAGTTAAAAGTCATTTTTCATATTATCAACATCATAATATTCCAGTATTTTATATTAAAGCTACCGTGGTTACTAATAGGAATAGTATACGAAATACGACTAAGCCTGTATAGAATGCATTGCATGTAAGCGTAATATTGCTGATTCTAGGTAGGCTCCCACTTGCCATTCATATTAAAATACCGCCTGTGAATATAACCCTGAGATTATGAACAATTTGTTAACAAAAATTCCACCGCCAAACAAAGAAAAACTCCACAGTTCAGGATACTAAAATATAAAGAACTAACTAAAAATAAATATTTTCAAAGTACAGCACACAACATATGTTTTAGTTTATCTCAAATTGTAAAATCAATAAGTTCGAGAAAAAAATTTCAACATTTGCTTCTAGTATAAAGTAGTTTTAAAAAAAATGTATTCCCACTAATAGAAGTAAAGATAACTATTACACTAAGTTTATTGAAAGTTGAAAACTGATACATTTGTTCAATACAATTTAGACTGATAAACTTTAATACAAACGCAAACTTATTGCATGCATTACTTTTAGAGTCTTTATTTCCTTAAAATAAATTCTTGCAAAGATGAATGTCCCGGGATGGATCACTATATAGTGTGTCCCACATAGCATTGTCCAAGATAATTAGTTGTTAATATGCTTATTTTTATATAACTATAAATACAAAGCCAATCCCAAGGGGGTCACGCGATTATGTTTTTCTACGGTTTTTACACTTTTTATATGCATGTATAGACTTCAGATGTAAAAATTCAATTTTGAACATTTCCTTTTTGTAAAAAAAATGCGTGATAATACTCTAACTGCACATTTAGACTACTAAATATATGTGATAAAAGAGTTATAAAAAAAACATTTCAAAAATGTGCGGATGATAACTAAATAAAAAATAATCAAAAAGAAAAGTTTAAATAAATTCCTAATAATTCCAAATTAGTTTTTTAAAGATATAAAAACCGGAGAATTCACGATATTAAAAAGTACTGTACATTTCTTTGCAAAGATATAATCAGCTGAAGCTACCTATAAAAAAAAAAAGACCAACTTTTGGCAGTAAAAAAAAAAACAAAACAAGTTAGAACTCCGCATAAGTCTCATGCACTAACTAGTTTCAAGCCTAAAATACATCATGTCATGAACAATCTAATGCACTGAAACTTAGTGCAAGGATAAAAAGTCTTGTCAAAATGAATTTTACCTGCTACGGTAAAAATTCATTCCAAACACTATCACAAAAACAAACCAAAATGAACTTAGAAAAAATTTCAAATTGATTGAAAATGAACTAGAATTTTTTACATAATATGTACCAAAACGTCAAACTTTGCGTTTCTTCAGTTTCTCCAAAGCATCCTTGAGAAGTTGATCATAAGAATCCCCTGATGTTTGAGATTGGTAATATGCATCGTCTCTCATATTATCTGTAACACGAATATTAAATTTAAGACAATTACATTTATTTAAAAAATGGGAAAATTTTCCAATCGTATTTAGAATAGCAAAGTAATGGGACAATGGTTTTACTTTACTTATTTATTTTTTTTTTAACAAAGACCAGCTTTAATATTTTCAAAATTTAATAATCAATTTAAATAATTGCAACTCGCTTTAATTACAAACTAGTGTAAAAGTCAAGAATCCATTGATAAGAACTTCAGCAATTGTGAAGGATCCTCGTCTGGGAATTGTGAAATTTTTGACTATATCCGGGTCTGATTCGCACAAATTAGGTCTCATTCGTTAGTGCTTTCTTAGTTTCGCAAATATTTATATTTTTAATTTCAAGATCAGTCGTTTCTTTAGTACTTTTCGATGCTACGATTAGTTTCATTAGTGCTTTCCCAGCTAGCACTAAAGTAGCTACAACTGTTTCCACTACTACTCTTTAAGAGTTTTTACGTATTTATTACTAATAATCCTACTATATATCAACAAACACTTTTTTTAATGCGAATGCGAATAATACTTTATAGTAATTTTCCATGTAAAGTAATTATATAATAACTACTGCCAAGCAACTACTTTTGATTGACTCCAAGGTCGTCTTTTCTTTTCCGTGACATAATAGTAATTATTTAAAGTTTCTATTTCTAGTATGTTTACTAAATTACGACTTTTAAGTATGAGTACCTTCTTGAACTTTGCAGAGACTACTCCATTACGTTCAAATGTACTCCTATAACGTATTACTATAAAGTAAAACGAGTCGTTGCCGAGTAGAAAAAGTTATCTTCTACTGCTACTACCTGGCTATTACCAGTCGTTATTCTTCTGTTGCAACTTAGAAATAAGAATTACAGTAATTATTTACTACAAGTAAACTATTACCTCTTGTACTTGAGGTTTCGGAGATAGGGGGCGCTGGTACAAGATTTGATCGGTGATTTTATAAGGAGTATAAAGTAGCCAATTTTTGATTGGTTCGGCCATATTGCTGCTAAAATCGCTTTGTTTACTTTTCGCCTACGTGGGTTTCTTATGAGCTTTGTTGTTTTAGTGCCTCATTATATTGGTTTTTGTGATTATTAATATGAATATTGATTCAAACAAGAAGTTCTCAATCATTAGCCATATAGAGAAATGTATTTAAGCCTGGTTCACCTGTTTTTTGCTTGTATTTATAAAGTGTTTGTGATGAATGTGTAAATGACTATGACCGTAAATAATTTAAGTTTACTCCAAGAAAAGTTATTAAATATTGTACATTATTATATTTTGGTTTTATTCTGTTGTAAAAGACAATATTGTTTTATATCTTAGCGTATGTTTTACTTCATTCAGCACCTCAATTTGAGATAGAAGCTTTCTAAGATTAGCATAAAAGAAACTTTATTTTGTAGGTCTTCTTCAGTACATATTACATTACTAAATTTACTTGGCAGACAACTCTCATTAATCGCTTGTACAAACATTGTTATTTGTTAAAAATCTAAATGAAAAAGTAAGTTCGTACTAGATAGTTCTAATAGATTATTAAAGTAAAACATTAACATCACCCTACATTTACAACTGACGCCGACAGAGGTTGCGAAAAAATTAACGATAATATGTGCGCCCCCATTTAAACCTTTAGAAATTTTGCATCAATTTGGCGGGTGGGCTTCTATTGTCGTTGTTCACTGTTGTCCTTGTTCTTATAAAGTCATTGTAATTCGGTCTACAGCTATTAATTTGTTGTGTATGTGTTGTGTTATCGTCTACGAGTAACAAGTTAAAATAGTTCACAATGGCTTCACATACCATAAGAAAAAATAGTAGCTTTCGTCACTCAGCCACGTTTTATAGAAAATCATAAATATCACAACTTGATTATGTGATACCTGAACAAAACAATCTAAAGCGGTATTTTAAGGAAACAAAAAATGAAAACCAAACAAAGGGTTTTGATTATGATAGATGGCAGAATTATAGTAGTGACTCAAGTACCGCAACTCTCCGCATGTTACAACACAACTCATTAAATTTTAAAGAACCGGCGGAATGTTCGTAAATCGTAACCGCTTGGTAATAATATATAGTATGGGATTAATGGGAACTTTGTAGATAACTAGTAGACTTCAAAGTAATTGGGTATAAGTGACAGTTGCGTATTTAAAGAATCCAAAACTATAAAAGAGTATGGGAGCAGTCGTAGACACTTGATGTTAAGTAATTTTCTCAGTAAAGAAATGCAGCCAACCTGAAAGTAAAAGTCCAATAGAACGTTATTGTTTATTTTCATCTAACCTATAAATATATAGCTATGATGTTTGTTTTTGTGAGTATAAAAATTAAAAATGCGTACAAATTAAACATTACGTTACAAAAAGAATCACTGTTTATAATAAGATATTTAATGATAATTACTATCTAAACCAAAGTCCAATATTACATTTTTGAGATTTAAATTAGTCAATATATTTGACCAAAATGTATTGAAAATTAACGAATTTTAAAGGCGCGTAATTTTTTCACTATTATCAGCATATTCACCAGAGAAATTGCCTGCATTTTAATTTTAGGTGTTTAGCATAGCCAGAAAACTAAGTAAAACGCATGCAACTAAATAAATACCAATAACGTATTCTATACGCTTTACACCATATTCTCAATTTGAGTGTTTGTTGTCGCCACAACTGTTTTGCTTGTATTAAAACAAACCATACATATTTTTAAAACGGATTAAATAAAGACAGTTATAAGGAAGTGACGAATAGGGTAAATTATTACTATTCGGCTACTAAAATGGAACTACACAATTCCGTACTATCTACGTTATACTCAAAGTCACAGCTACACGTTATTCACGAAATAGTTACCCTAAAATTGTTCCCCATTTTGGTACTGACTACGTAGCATCAGCTTAAACAGAACGTGGCGACACCAGGTTCCGGTTACTTCAGTGAAAATACTTGTGATAACAATGACGTATTTATGACTAAAAGTGCTACTTGGGTTGTTATTCCGTAAATATGCCCTTATCTTTGTTTTAAGGTCAGCCCCCAGTTTTTCTGAACCGCCCAAACTAAGTGTTATTCGTTAATGCTTCAAGTAGTTTCGTTGTTGCTTGCTTAATTTTGGAAATATTCGTTCATTTGCTTCAAGGGCAGCTCCCAAAATTTTTCTGATCAACCCAAACTAGGCTTCGTTCGTTAATGCTTTTTGGTGCTTCAGTTACTTTCGTTAGTGCATTCTTATTTTTGTATATATTCGCTTTTTTGTTTTAAGGTTTGCCACCCAAAATTAGTGCTGAAAGTGTGTCAATACTGTTATAAAAATTAATAACCAGATGTTAATAAATATTATCGATTTTAACTTTTTGTGGAAACCATGCTGTTCATTGTAGCTAAGTAGTTCATCATGACAGTTTACTTTTTGAGGCGGAATAACCTTTAACAAACCATCAACTAACGACACAATTGGTCATTATGCAGAACTTTGTAGGAGAAATGAGAGCAGTTTTGTATTATATGATGTCTTAAGTGTTTAAGTTATTTGGAACATCAATGTATTTTGTTACTATCAATAAAATTATATTTAGTCTTTAATTTAATTACACCGTTATTTTAATATTCTCTATAAAATCTTGAAAAGGACACTTAAAAAAAAGAATTATCTGAAGAAAGAAGCAAGATATCCAAATACAGAGTTACTCTTTGAGAAATATGTTTGGTAATAAAAATAAATATTTATATTGGAACCTGATATTCATTAATATTGGGAAAATATCATAACTTTCTACGTACTCTATATAAAATTCTGACTTTAGATTTAATAAAGATAACATCAAATGATTTGCATTAAATGCTGTAAATCCATGTAAAACTTTTTGTTTCATCGCAATTAGATAGACTTTGGGGGTGACCTTAAAAGAAAGAGAATATTTACAAAAATAAGAAAACGCTAACGAAACTAATTACAGCACCAAAAAGCACTAACGAACGACGCCTAGCTTGGGTCGATAAACTTTGAGGGCTGACCTTAAAATTACAAAATATATATGTATGTATGTATGTATGTATATATATATATATATATATATATATATATATATATATATATATATATATATATATATATATATAAATATATAACTAAGAAAGCCTTAATGAAACGAATTAAGCAATGAGACCAAATTTGGGCAAATTGTAAACTTAAATGATTGCGTATTTACAACGCTATCAGCTCTTCCTGGATATGGATAACAGAATGAGATCCTATTTGAGCAAATCGGAAATACTTTTTTAGGCTAAGTTCACGGACGTCTCGCTAGATTTTATTTGCGGACCTTTACTGGTTGCACATTTACAACGCTACTAGAACCAAATTTTTTTCCTGGATATGGATAACAGAAACTGCGTTTTTACGTTTTTCTAGCTTTCCAAAACTAATTAATTTTTGAGCGCTCTGTAAATAAGGATATCGATTAGCTACTTTAAGCCACCTGAATTTTTGTCCACAAATGTAGTAGCAAATTATTTGACACCTCTTCTGTAGTACATAGTAAACTTCTTAAATGTTCGAATAGAGAATGCTTCTTTTAGTATAATGTGAAGATTTATTTTGACCAACCACTCTTGATGTACCAAAAATGTTTTGTATATTTTGTACGTGTTCTCAAATGACTTTAGTCACTTTTTGCAAGAATCTCATAGGATACCATTTCCTTCTTGTAATTCTCATGAATGCCCACTTACTTTTGTGAGCGTATTGTCGCTTTCGTAATACTGTTTCTATTATCCATACAAATATAAAAGGGGCGTTTCAGACCTAAAAGCGCGACATTAAAATAGCAAGTCCACCTTTTAGAACACCATTTTCTCATTATTCCCATGAATTTTCACTTACTTTTTAAGGCGAGCGTCACAAACCTGTAACTTCGTTGAATACCACCTGTATAGAAGACCCCACTTTTTCCTTACTCTTCCCATCAGTTTAATTAGACCACAATTAGTTAATATACTAACTCCTTCAGGTACAACCTTATTATTTCCAGCTAACATCCCGGTTATGCCATTTATATATTTGTTATGTACAGGGTTATCCAATAATAGAAGACGTCGGCTGTAGCTCGGGAACCGTTAATGACAGAACTTAAAAATACGTAAATCGGCCAAGAGAAATTGCTTTTCCAAGTTCGAGAGTTGGCCGGTAGGGGCCGTAACAGCAACACGAAAGTGTAAATGCCAATTTTCTCTTACATTTCCATAATTAAGGTATGTTGAAAATATAAGCATTGTATTCTTCAACCAATTACGCACTTTTTTGCTTAAGACTATTTTTGTTTATTTTCAAAAATAAAGTGGTGGGGGAAGGTCAAACATGTTTACTTTCAAATGTAGATATCTCTGTTTTGGATGAACCGATTTTATTTAACTTAATGTCGAAAAAAAGTGCATTTTTTGTCCTACTCGTGGAGCCATAAACTGTATCGTAATAACTTTGCTAGTGTCACTAGATGGCGTTGTTTCGGAATTCTCCAAATGATGCTGATTTTTTCAAAAAAATCAAATGGTATGCTATGACTTTTATATCTCAATTTATTTGGTAGTTATGCAAGACATTAAATAGCGAAATAAAAAAAACCAGGTCAGCATTTAATTAAAGAAAATTAATGATGGTCTCTCGAATCCGAAATGTCGGATCGGAAAAATAACCTTGCCGTTTTGTAGAGGAGAAAAAGTGAATGAAAAAGTGGAAATTATTTTCATCTCTCATTTCAATTAATTCTAAAATTTTAGGGAAACTAGAAAACTGGAAAAAAAACAAGGCTCCAACAGAAACATTAGTAATCTTGCATAACTATAAACAACAAAACTTAACAAAGAACAAAACCAAAAATACTTAAACTTAGTTTCATAATCACATAAGCTTCGCAATAAAATAGCTAGAGCTAGGGCGAGGCAGGACAAGACTCAGTTTTGGGCAAAAAGATTAAACCGAGTTCTACCTTGGTTCAGTGAAACATGAAAAGAAAAACGACGAAATGAACTAACTACTAACAATAAACTAACAACCAATATATTTAAAATTACTGAAAACAACTTTAGCTAATGCTCAAAATACCGGGCGTCATTGTCAATACAAAGTTGCAATCTTCCCTGTGTTGATTGGACTGTAGCCTCCTCTTCTGCTTTAGAGATAATTTGGATGGCATTCCTAATACGGTCCACCATATCGTTTCTTATAGTAGGTCGAGTCGTATATTCTACATCTTTTTACATTAAGTAGTTTTCGGTAATTTCAAATATATTTGTTGTTAGTTTATTGTTGGTTGTAAGTTCATTTCGTCGTTTTTTTTTGTTGTTTCACTGACACAAAGTAAAAGTCGGTTTCATCTTTTTGCCCAAACCAAGTCCTGCC
Organism: Kuschelorhynchus macadamiae; assembly: GCA_030620095.1. Taxonomy (NCBI): domain Eukaryota; kingdom Metazoa; phylum Arthropoda; class Insecta; order Coleoptera; family Curculionidae; genus Kuschelorhynchus; species Kuschelorhynchus macadamiae. The sequence continues at coordinate 58,524 of JAUTXW010002595.1, forward strand.
CTATCTCGCCTAAAGTTTCTATTGGAGCCATGTTTTTTCCAGTTTTCTTATTTTCTCAAAATTATACGTCTAATTGAAATGAGAGGAAGATAATTTCTACTTTGTCAGTGTCACTGTCTCCTCTACAAAACGGCAAGATTAATTTTCCAATCCGACCTTTCGGATTCGAAAAACAATTTTTAATTTAAATGCGGACCTGGAATTTTTATTTCACTATTCAATGCCCTTTACGACTCCCAAATAAATTGTGATATAAAAGTCATAGCATTACGGTACAGTTTATGGCTCCACGAGTATATCAAAAAAGGTACTTTTTTTCAACACCAAGTTGAATAAAATTGGTTGAACCAAAACCGAGATATCTACATTTGAAAGTAAAAATGTTTGACCTTTTCCCACCCATTTGTGAAAATAGACAAAAATGATATGAAGCAAAAAAGAGCATAATTGGTTGAAGAAGATAAAGCATATATTTTCAACATACCTCAATTATGGAAATTTAAGAGAAAATTGGCATTTACACTTTTGTGTTGTAGCGCCCCCTAACGGCCAACTTTCGAACTTGGAAAATAATTTACAGCAATTTCTCTTGGCCGATTTACGTATAAAAGTTCTGTCATTAACGGTTCTCGAGCTACAGCCGACGTCCTCTATTATTGGACCACCCCGTACACTACCTGCTTTTCGAGCCTGGACTCGTTTCTTATCAAGATGCCATTGATATTCTCTCTAAAATAATCTTTCGAGATTCCATCTAAAAGCGGCAGTCTTCTTAATGTGTTCATTTCAGTTTTAAGTGTAACAAGACTTGTCCTAAATAAGCTGACTTTAACAATATTTTATTCCCTAGCCCTGATTTTTGTATTTAACACGTACAAAGCAGCTTCCCCTTAAAACATAGTGAGAGCTTGTTATAAAAATACTAGTACGCTTCAACTCTTAGCACGCCGGATCACAAAACTACTACCAAATTTTACTAACACAAATAATTACCTAAGATGCTCTATCCATTAATTGAGGGTTTTATTTTAATAGTGATGCATTTTAGAATAGGCATATTTTTACCTTTAAATCAAATGAGAAACTATGCTGCAATTGATAATTTAATAAAAAAAAGTTTTTGGTAGAACCTCTACCCAAATTACTTTCAGATTAATTTTCCACATATAGGTTCGAAAGATCATTAAAACAATAAGTTTGTATGTTATTCCTTTAGAAACATTTCACTTACCTAAATCTGAATATGCCGTTTTGCAGAATTCCCTTCGTCCTCCAAAACTAATTTTGTAACAAGGATATGACAAGTCATCATTGCCATGTTCATATGCCTCATGGGCATCCTCTTTATATTTAAATGTGACAAAGCCATAGTTTTCTCTAAAAATGAAAATAAGTTTGAGTTTCATGCACCTCACAGTCGAGGTCTACTACTTACAATGCAAGTTATACAATGTTAATATGCAGAAAAATCAAAATGACACCGTGAAACAATACCCCAAACATACGTTGCGTTATCTGCGATACAATTATAACTTCATGTTTAAAAAATACAAAAAAAAATAAAAAAAGATAATTTATTGTAACCAAATTGGGAAAAAATTTGGGATTTTCGTAAAGTAAGTCATTTCGTAAAGTAAGTCAGAGAGACAGTTGTAATAAAAAACTAAAAAAATTGAAAGAATGATATTTGACAGTTAGTTGATAGCATAACTGCGTTTATGTTGCCAGTTCATAGATTACACACTTTATTGTAAAATATGTATTCTTGAATATCTCAACAAACTGTACATACTGCTGAATAGTCCTGTATTCTCTGCACTGTAAGATGTAAAACTTAAGATAAAAGTAACAAGCTGTTTCAGAAGTCGGGATAATTTAAAAATAAATCCACCTAGGCCATAATAGGAGCTCAGTGTCAGCAGACAAATCTAGAAAAATCTTCATTCATATTTTTTAACCTATTTAATATGTATTTAATTATTTGGAAATACCTTTATACAAATCCTATAAACTGTAATTTATTTCAATTGTTCTTTAAGTTATTTGTTCTAATTACTATTTATGTTTCATAATTTTAGTATATTAAGTCTATAAAAAATAAATTATGTCCTTTATTACTTTCCTCCATAAAAAGAAAGTTTTATTCCTGAATATGGAATTTTAACGAACATTTTATTAGGCCTCCATTTTGTTCTGCAATAATGGATTTACATTAAAAGTTACCAGTTTATCCCTATATGACACTTTATTATTGTACAAATATAGAAGTCCATCCGATAAGCAGTTTCTTAATGATTTTCTTTTACATTTTGTGAAGCCGCCATTTTGTTCTGCCATATTGGATTTTTACCCAAAATGTAACAATTTCTTCCCCTTATAACCCTTGATTTTTGAGCAAAATTTGAAGTTAATCGAATAAGTAGTTTTTGAGTTATGCCACGTAGAGACGCACAGACCGACAGACTGACGGAAATGGGATAACATGTTTTGCGAGTCCAGGGACTCTAAAACGCAAAGATCTGCAAAAATCTCGGAGGGTGATTTTATTCACGATTACAAAACTTCCCTCTTACGAGGGAAGTAAGAAGCGACTAAAAAAAACTCATCACTGCACTTCGACGGAACCGATAAAACGTAAAAAGAATAGCTATAGAATAAAAAATTGAAAACAGGGCATTGTTTACAGAAGAGCGCCACTTAAACAGGGTGATCCACTAGTGAACGGTTTTTCTTCTATGCTACAAAATACATACTTTATTCAAATCCGATATTACGAAACCCTCAAGCATCTTAGGCACAAACCTCATAATCCAAAATCGCAAATGGCCTTACCATAGTGTAAACTAAATACGAATTCAATCAAAATTTACAAAACGGATTTTGAGTCCCCTTATCATAAAATTATATTTGACACGAGAATGTCTTTTAAACATCACATTTGGTGTAAAGTATGTTCCTATCCAAACGAAAACTCTTCTCTAATTTCCCCCCAAATCAATAATAGACTTGACAACTACGGTTGCCTTTACTACCAGGATTCCAATACCAAACAGTTATGCGCTTCTTCTGCACGATTACTCCTAACTGTAACATAAAGTTGAATTATACCATAGATTTGAAGAAATGGTGGAGAGATTACGTGTTTGTTAGTTGTCAGCACAGAATATTTAGAAACCATCAAGCAATCAACTGACCAAAAAGTTTTAAATGGTGTCTGTCACAAGGGTTGTTTTGGCCTCAAACTCCGAATTTGAGAGTTGCAACGACATAATTAAAAATCGAAAGCATGATTAGATTTACGCCCCATGCATTAAGAAAAGTAAGATTGGTATGTAACGAGAAAGTAAACACCGTCACAAAATCGAAGGTCCTTGTATGATAGGTGGCAATCGCTATCGTCCGGTCGACGCGACGGTCCATTCTCAATCCCAGCGTTGCCTACGGTACGAATAGTGTGAAGTCACTTAAAGCAACCAACAATACATCTACACCTCTAGGTGACTTCAACACCAGTATGTCTACTCTCGTAAACAACATAAATGACGGCACTGCGGGAAACCGAAAACATCCAAGGTGGTGTTATATCTCTCACTCTTAGTAGTATGTAAATGTAAGTAAATGATGAAGATTTAATCAATCTGACGCGATGGGTGGAAAAACTCGATTTTCACCGCGATGCAAGATAGAGCACTCGGCGTTCTAATATTATCACGTTTCTGAAAGTAAATCTGTGAATGTGCAGGTGTGTATAAATCATGACAATAGTAAGGTAGCAGGAACAAACTAGGTGTTAAATGTGGAGATTACAAAACGCTGGTGTTAACAAAGTACCACCAGTTAATATTGTCCAATCCTAAGCTGGTCACGTCTTGCATGAAGAACAAACATAGATTAAAATATAGATAGATCAAACCATTGTAATGTCTAACTATTCTATTACTTTCTTGGTCGAAATATGGCTGTCTTGTGATATTACTAGTAGTAACTTAAATGTTAACAATTATTTTTTTATGTTAGATAGAAACCCAGAAACTAGTCAAAAATTTCGGCGTAGAGGTGTCATGATAGGAGTGAGGAGATCATTAAATTCTAGAGAGTTAAAATTATATTGTGATAAAGTATTGCAAGTATTTGTATCAGTAAGGATGTCTAAAAACAAAATAATTCCCGGCGCATGCTATATTACTTCCATCTATTAGACATATTGCATTGATTTTGTTTTAACAGGTGTCTATAATTTGCCTGGCGCAGGCTGGTCTAAATACTAGTCAGTGGGTCGACTGCTCCCCTGCAACAATCGTTTATAATATTTTCTCTTTCTTAAGCTTATGGCACACTAACCTTGTACTTAATAAAAATGGTGTGTTCCTGAACTTAATTTTTCTAATGTACCCGATTTGATAATCTCTAAAGCTTGGGATCAGCTTCTGGATGACAGCCATCACCATATATGATATAGCGTGGACACGAAATTCACTATTATGACTCGTAATGCTATTCTAGCTGCGATGAATGGCTTTTCTTGCTTCTCTGGACTGGGATAACATTTTGAACGACCTAGATGTGGATGTTGGGTGCAAGCGGTTGAGTGGGCCAAATGGAGTGCCTCCACGCTTTCTGAGAAACAGGGTAACCACTTATTCGATTTGCCACAAAATCAAGGAACTTTTCCTCACTTCTTGAAATGTACAGCTGCCAATATGAATCGGGTGATAGAAACAATATGCTAGGTATCAGTCCACTTTCAACTATCCCTAAAATGTTTGATAAGTTGGCAATCGATCAGTTATGCTTTCCAAGAAGTTTCAGGTGCCATCAGGGGTATTCCACTGTCATCCTACACTCTTTTAGTTCTTGACTAAGGATGTCGGCAACAACCTTAATTCTAGTCACTTGCTGTTTGCAGATGACCAGAAACTATACAGGATTATCAAAAGCAATTAAGATCACTTGAACTCCAGCGCGAATTTGTGAGGCTAGCAACATGGTCTAGTTTAAACGGGCTCCATTTGAACGACTCTAAATGTTCAGTAATCACCTTTTCTAGAGGCCATAATTTCCATCAGTTCAAATACAACTTTAATGTGAAACCCTAAACAGATCATCCTAGGTCAAAGATTTAGGAATAATTCAGGATCCTCAGATGAATTTTCTTGCTCATTACAATAAAATTATTGGCCAACATTTAAGCAACTCTGTTTTATACCACGCCATAAAAATTTCACTCCCCAAACCTTAAAAATATTATAATGCACCTATGTGCGACTTAGAGGATCCATGATAATAATTTTGAATAAATTGGTGAATGGATGGATGGATGCGCCGAACTTGTTACGCTTTAAAAACTTCAACGCGCCTGTTCGTTTATACCACACAAGTAATAAGCATCTGTTCAAGATTCCTTTCCATCACGCTAATTATGGCTATCACGAACCTATGTCCAGGATAGGAAGGGTTTTCGACTCATTTAATGAGCAGCTTGATTGTTCAGCACCTCAAAGGTCGTTCAAAAAATGTGTGTTGGACTGAGCACTCAGGCTGACTAGGATTATTATTATTATTGTATAATGGTTATTTTTAAGGTTAATTGTCTGCCATCTGTTCGCATTTTAGTATTTATTGTACGTCTTCATTTTAAAAATGGTGTAACTGTATCATGTTAATAAATAAATAATTAATAGTCTTATTTTCACTTATACCATCAGACCGATGTTCACATAGACATTTTCTAGCTCTGATACCCAAATAAAATACCTGCAAAAATTCCAACAACACATCCTTCTAGAAACATTATCTGTTTGCAGGTGAAAAATAAGCTAGGACTTTTATGCCATGCCTGAATCACTTTTTCCTGTTGACAAAAAATACAAAGAAAAACAGTAGTCTGTAATAATCACATGGCTAAACATAACAGTTTTAAATCGTAACCATCTAGGTTGTTGTGATGAGACAACCCATAGCGTCGCTTTATCTTCTTAAGCCCTGTGGAAGCATGAAGAATAGATACTTGTTCATAAACAGCTCCTCATAAAAGATAACACAAAAAAATTAATCATCTCCCTGTTTAACAATACAAATCTTTTTTTTTATTACTTACTCATCAGGGTAGTTTCTGAACTTCATCCTGTTTTTAACACATAATAATTTAAAGATTGCAACTCACAAGAAAGCAGTAAAATTCCTATTATCCCATTGACTCATCAATAACTAACTTGGTATCACTGGTTACGACTTTATAATTAAGTATTAAGAAATACCGAAATAATTTTGTTTAAATGTGAACTAAAAAATACAAATTAACTGCTTCGTTTAAATAATTCAACTTTATATCTTTACTACCCACGAGAATATTCTATTAAAATTCTCAAGGATCTATGGATGAATCAAAATTAAAAGCTAATTCCTGACAAATTTAAAATACATTCATGAGTCACAAAAAAATGCATAGAAAATAACTAAAATTTTAAGGACACCATTAGCTTTAACGGGAAGCTTGATAAAAAAAATTATATAATAGACTTATGCTTTTCAAACTCCGCGCCAGCATATATTTAATAATTTAAATGAATAAAAATAACAAACAGCGAATAACCAAAATTGAATTAAATAAAAAAGCGCGTACAAGTGTGAGTACCCAATGTCGCGAAAATGTAAGCTGATCTTGTTGATTGGTCCAAATTTTTGGAACTTTCTTCTTAGATCCTCTTTAGAAGTGCCTGTTACTATTTTGCCTACATAGATAATACGCCGTTCCTCAACTGCATTTAAATGTTCGCGTTCGGCGCTACTATTCCTTCGTCTTCTAGTGTATCTCGGAGATCTTGATCTGGATCTCGAGTATGATAACCTAAAATAAATTAAAATGTTATTAACCAAATTAGTCCTTGATATTACTTTTCTATGTATTGTATCGACCAAAAATGAATCTACAGCAGACCAAAATACAATCAAATAATCATTATATAATTCACAGGTTTACTCATAAAAAATTCTACATAATGTGACATAACACATAAGTTAAAATTAGTAATTTTATAACCAATTCACACTACTTGCATTTGCAGGTTATTATGCATAATACAAATAAACTGCTAAAGCTTAAACACGCATCAAAGAAATGTATGTTCTAATTCCACTCCCAATCGGTAAGGTTAAAACTATTATTTAGTAATAGAATTATTTGGGAGTCGAATGTCGGCGATCGGAAATTAAACAATGTGTATATATAATTCAGATAAAAATCAAACCTGCTAAGAGATAAATCGATATATGGAGTAAATTCAATGAAGTTCTTAATCAAAAACCTGAAAACCTTCTGAAATATCTAAAAAATCGGGAAGAAATGGCTTTGATAACGGCATATTTAGTCAATTTATGGTTAGATCACAGATATCGAAAACATGAAGGAAACAATAATAATTATCAATCGAATATTTAGGAGAGAATAATGTGTTTGTATATTATGAGTTTTTTTGTGTTTTTTTTTTAACAATGCCCTTATGTGTTTTCTTCTCACTATATGTAAAAAAAAGTAAAATATTACAAATTACAGGTTGATAAAATAAAATATGTGAAAATATAAAAACATCCAACTCTTGTCGAATTGCGATTTCTCAAATTTATCTTTAGGGCATTTTCAATAACAATAAATAAATCTATTTCAACTTCTGACTCATTGATCCTCTTCATTCCTCATATGTACGTAATCGAGCTTTTATAATGAATACACTTTCTAGAATGTGTACTAGTAAATTAAAATTTAATGAAGGCATTTTAGGGCGAACTATTTTATTTTCTATGATTTTAAAATAAGAGTTTCTTCTTCTAATGTGCAAACTCAAACTCAGTATTCAACAATTCAGCATTCGACAGCCATTTAAATAAATTCTTTACAACTATTATATAGTCGTTCTTCGAGAAGTTTACACTATAGTTAATAGTGTACTAGTAGTTTTAATTTACTATGCAATTATCAGCAATAATTTATTCATATGGCAATGGTTTTAAGTACTGAGTCTAAGCCTTTCCCCTCTTATATTTTTGTAGAATATATAAAGCATCCATACGATTCAATAGAAACATATTGCAACAAAAAAGTGCCTATTTTCTATAGACATTGCTGCTATTGTTAATATACTTCTACTGGGTGTTTACAAATCTCGGTATGAAATCCAAAAATTGATTTTGGTATTATAATCATAAAATGATAAACAAGAGTTACACAGGCCTTTAAAGTCCAAACTGTATTTTACCTTAATACAGAGTTTGTGAAAATTTTAGATTTTATCCCGAGATTTCTAAACCTACTGCAGAAAGTATTTCCAACAATAGCATCATTCTACTGAAATCAGACTTTAATCACTATTTATGTATCTTTTTATAAAAATATGCATTTATCAATGCACTACAGAGTATTAACTCCAAATGCATTACATCACAATACTATTTAAACTAACACTTTGAACTCACAATAAGTTTAGCTTAATTGTTAAAGAAAAATAAAAAGTTCAATATATCAATATATAAAATCACAAAAGAGAAAAAAAAAGAATTAAACGACGAATCATATAAATTACGTAATAATTTAAATATGACAACGTTGGAAAACAAATAATTATTAAAGATATTTATAGACATGATAATGAAAACAAAAATTAAAATATATATTAACAGAATAAAAAATATAAAAAACAAAAAAAAATCATCACAAGAAAATAAATTGGTGTCTCAGGCGCAAAGTATTTTTTAGAGATGAATTAATGCAAAATGCAAGCGACGCATAAAGGCGCTTCAGCCATAGTTGGTTCTGTGGATATCTACAAAAAATAAATAAATAAATAAAAATGCCTGGTATGCCTATTTGTACACTAAACTTTACATATTTACGAGCGCCGACCCTCCAGATTTTTGTGAGATTAGAGGACGGAAAGTGAAGCTTGGATAGCAGGTATTTTGCAAATTGATTGACCATGATGCTGAGCAATTGGAGTGTGCCGTGGGCAACAATTTATTACTAATTATGGAATGGTGTTATTACAACTTTTTAACTCTTAATATATTAAAAACAAATGTTATCTCTTTTAAGTGTCATATTGATGAACTATCTTTGGATTCACAGATTATAAGAAATTTACAGGTTGTCAAGTTTTTGGGCTTATTTATAGATCATCGGCTTAAGTTTGAGGATCATATTCTAAGTATAAATTGTAAAATGTCTAGAGGCTGTTTTGCTGTCAGGGTTGTATCTCGTGAATTGGGTATATCTGTGGCAAGGAATGTGTAGTTTTTCTGTTGCAAAATCGTACTGTTAGATTTATGTGCCAGCTGGGCTCCCGTGAGTCGTGCAGGCCTGTCTTCATTGCTCAGAGAATCCTAACTTTAGTGTGCATATTCATACTGGAGACTGTGTGCCTTGGACATGTAAAGTTCGCAAAGAAGTTATCAACCCATGCTTATCCAACGCGTAGTTCTCGAGTCACATTTTTGCCTATTCCATGTTCAACTTTGACAAAAAAGTCCCTAAGTTTTGAGAGAAAAAATGTTTTCATCTATCCCTATAGTTAAGGAGTATCTCTGACAAAAACATTTCAGGAAAAAGTGAAAGACCTTCTGATTGATACGATTGCCGAGTTTTTTAATGAATCATTTACCTAAGTTTGTTAGTTATGTCTCTTATGTTTTTATTTACCTAGTTACAGATTTTAAATTTATTTTTATACTGTTTGCTTAGTTTTAGTTTTAATTGCTTTGTGCATGAGATTGTTCTTTCATTACAATAAAGCTGTGTTTGAGTTTGACTTTCACCTTAACGAAACATTATTCTAGTATGCTACGGACCAAGCAGTGATAGAGATAAGTAAGCGCCCTTGTGTCGTTAATGTGTAATACTGTCGAGGTGGAAGTTAAAAGACATGTTTACATAAAAAATTACACCTAGGTCTTTAAATGAATTTACTCTATCAATATCTACATTATTTACAATATAAGATGGCATTATTGGATTAACACACTTACAGAAGTTAATATCCTTGCATTTGGAAACATTAATTTTTAGATCATTTAAATGACACCACTATAAAATTATATAAATCCATTTGTAAACCACTGAAATCCGGACCGACGATATTATAAAATTTGAAGTTGTTCGCGTACAAGAAACAGTGGGATGTTTGAAAATAGGAGAGGACACCATTGATAAACAACAAAAATAGCAGAATTTAAAGTATTGTCCAGAAATACCAATGTCAGATAGCTTTTTACTAAGAAATGGATGATATACACTATCAAGGGCTTTAGACAGGTCATTGTAAATAGTATACACTTGTTTGCCAAGAATTTTGGTATACGCCTAAGTGGGTTGCCGTTGTGAGCCCCCTATAAAGCCCACGCTTTTCGGGAATGATATAATGTTTAAAAGTATTGTAGATCTCTTTGGTTATCATAGCTTCCAACAACTTTCGAATGCATAAAAGAATCGATATTCCACGATAGTCCTCGATATTTGTTTATCTGCCTTAAAAATAGGCTGGAATTTTTCCAAATTGCTGGGAAGTGACCGACTAAAAATTTCTACACTTTACATAAAGGATCTACAAGTGATTGACAGCAATTTTTAAGGAAAAGTGGGGACAGGCTATCAAGACCAGCTTTCTTTTATACATTGAGTTGAGATATCTATTCGCTTATTTCTAAATATTCTCTTGAATATTCGAGCGGCAGGCGTCAGTATAATCAGAATCGCGGGCTTGAAAGTGACGCGAAAACGCATTTGTGATATCATCCACGGTGCCTTAGCACAATGGTATTGATCTTAATCAACGGTGCCTTAGCACAATGGTCTTGATCTTAATCAATGCTATTGTAGGTCATTTTGCTTGGAAGGCAAGAGTTGAATTTGAGATTTTTAACAAACGACCAGAAGTGTTTTATGTTATTGGGAATTAAAGGCTCAGTATTTGTCACGTACTGTATCATCCTATTTGTATGACTCTAATAAGTGCAAGAGCTAAGTATTGTTTTTTTCTAGTTTCTCAAAAAAATATATATTATACAAAACCCTTCTAGTTAAAAAAATACGTTGCACACCCATGGAAACATTTTCATTTAGAATCACATAAGAAATAAAATAATCAAGTGTTGTACATTTTTAAGAATCACTTTACGCAATTTTAGATCCGGTCATATTTACTCCACACTATCGCTCCCTGGGACAGTTTCTCCTGTGTAACAAACTATCCATAATAAACTGTTATGAACACTGATTTTCACATAATAAAAAAATTATTTTGCCTTTAAATTGTGTAAATAATTCAAATCAGGGCTAAAAGATTGAAAAACAGTTGACAATACAAAAATAAATACAGCTGAGAAAAAGATTGATTTTCTACATTATAGTGAAATTTTTATTTTATCTTTTCTTTTATTTTTACGATGTAAATAACCTGTCAAAGTGAGGGGTAACAATGCATATAGAATAAGAAGCCATACACTTTTCAGGTTTCCCTTTCAAAGAACAAATTACAGCTTTCATAGTCCAACGACAGAGAATGCAAAGAAATTAGAATACATTCTATGATAGATCGGATATATCAGTTTTGGAAGGATCCTTTAAGCATTTTAATGGTAAATAGATTAAAGTGACAATTTGTGGTATGTGATATTTAATTAATGGTCATGTTATGAATATTTAAATTATTGTGCTATTATTAGTAACAAACAAAAATCTGTTTTGGCTTTTTCGCAACTGAATAAAAATATCTAATTTTACTTCAGTCAAAAGTTTTTTATTGAGTTGCGAAAAAGCCAAAAAAGATTTTTGTTTGTCATTCTAAATGCAACAAATAATCCAAACATATTTAAAAATAGTATGGTGAGTATTATCATAAATATTATTAATAATATTTATTCTCATATAGTTAGTTTACCAGGTATCTTAATGAATTATATATTAATAAATAAAATGCCAAATAATGTCATTATGAAAAACTAGAATGAAATAAATACTGGAGAACAAATAAATTAAATATAAAAAATATATATAAATCCTATGCTCCAATAAATACTAAAAACTCAGAAGAGCCAAACCACACAAACAGTACAAAACCCAAAACAATCCGGACTACCACTTTCAAAACGAACAGAAAAATTGAAACTGTCATTATATTTCACAGTATAAATGGCCCCAGACCAGCAGCGCATCAATTAAAAGGGTTAGTTAATCCAAAGGAAGTTGACGGGTGTTTCAAAAACGTCAGACATTTAAAAAGTGGGGCCTTAGTAGTGGAAAGTCACAAGTCTCAGCTGCAGAAATGAATGAAATGTACTGAAACTCAACTGAAACTGACATAGAAAAAGGTTTCTCGCACACAGACTTCATTAATGAAATTGTAAAGCTCAACAAGGAAACTGAGGTAGAACTTGGCAAAGATTACTGCAGACAAGATTAAGGTAATGTCAAAACGATTATGTCGAAACCCCAATAGAAAGAACTGGATTCTCCAGGCGCCTTCGAATATTTCAGAGTGGTTTTTGAAACAACGGAGGATTAACTTTGACCTATTAAAAGCCTACATTCAGGAACATCTAAACCTAGCCATATGCTTCAGGTGCTGTAATTTTGGTAATGTATCAAAACTGCAACAAACAAGAATGCTGCAAGTATAGCCAGCAACATGCTGCAGAGTACATCAATGAAGCGCACAAATTGTACAAGAATGACATATAATAAACAATATTGTCAGCACTCTGCCCATGACACAATATGCCCTGTTTACAAAAGGACAAGAACAAGACAAGACAAGAACCATATAAACTTTGGGGATTCTTTTTATAAAAGCAGCCAAAGATAATAACAGTGATGTATCCATATAAAAGAAGTAGCATAATCCACCAAAATGTACAATCAATCGGACATAATAGTCAAGCTAATTGCATAATTTAGGAATAAAGAACTTTAAATTATGTTCAACATTTTATCGGTGGGAAGGTCAACATGGTGATGTAGCGATATACGTGAAAGAAAACGTACAGTTTAGTCTAAGAAAAAAACTGGGGCAGTTATCATTATGTGGGGTATTTTAATGTGTAGAAATCAAGTGTCAGGTGAAAAATATGAGTGTTTTAGGGGCTAGGAACATTCTATTCAATAAAACCAAACAATGTCAGTCCCTCTATGGATGGGATGGAGTGGATGGAAGGTTTATACCTATAGCCGAAAGTATTAAATTCCTGGGTGTTTATTTGGATCTCCATTTAAACTGGGTGCAACAGAATAAGATGCTTACATAAAGACTAAACAGCAACTATCCTTTATTGCGGAGACTGAGATGTGGTTACTGTTGAAACCATTAGAATTATTATATGTCTTGTATACAGTCAATTTTGAGTTATGGCATACTGGGCCATGGGCGTTTTTAGGGCTCAAAAACGAATTATCCGTACTATATGTGGTGCTCAAAATTAATATTAATTTTATTATTGTTAGATATATTTAAACTTAATAAAGTAAAACAAAAGACTAATTTTAAAATCTTAAATTTAAATACATAAATAGAAAAAATATGGGCATACTAAAGTAATTTGTTTGATCCATTATTGCGCAGAAGAATGATAAGAGAATGAATCTCTTCTCGACAAGCAACAAACAAAAGAGCACACCTCATAGTTTAGTTCGCTTAAAAAAACTAAAATGAAAAATCCGCCACAGTAAATATTTTCTGTTTTAATGTAACAAATATCAATAACTGACATCAAGACATCCAGAACATTTAGAATCCAATCAGGGAACCCTAAATTCCTGGATTCCTCGAAACTGGTCGAGTGAAGGTAAGCGAACTGCTATTTTAAAAAACCTCGTATTTTCTTTAGGTAAAATTTAAGGTCTGTGAACCAACGTTTATAAAAAATATTCTTTTTTTATTTTTTTTTATCATAAAAATAAAATGGTCCCTTGACCAATTTTTAATATATCTATTTAATTCGAGTTCAATCATTTCTATACTCGCCATCTTTAAAAAATTAACAAACAGTAAATTACATTTTGCATACATGCAGGACAAGGTATAGAATCTCTGATCAGTCATCACAACGCATATTCATGTTTAACGAGTTTGTTTATAAAATTGCGATCTGAATTTTGTTGACATATCCCGCATCTAAAGAACAATTGATTAACGTGTTCCAAAAAAATATTTCGTTGTGTTTATTGCAGTGATAGTTCAATCATATATTATCAATACTGTTTTTGGTATTTACATATCGCATCTATTTTAGGAAAATGGTATCTACCGAAGATAAATATGAAAAAGCTAAACTTGTTAGAACTGTAGAAGTAAATCGCATAGAAAAGTTATTGGAAATAGCCCAAAACTCTTTAACAGATCAAATTTGGCAACGCAATTTTAAAAGTAGGAATGAACATTTAGATTTAATTAAAGATTCTTTTTATAAACAACATAATTTTGTTTTTAATTACATGCAAGAAACTATTGAAGAATATAAGGCTCCTGAACATATCTGCAAAACTTTTCATAATAAGTATTATTAAATAAAAACAATTTTTTATGAAATATTTGATCAGGAAAATAGCTCTGAAGGCATTTCTCAATACGAAGAAAGCCCAACAATAACGCAAAGGCCACAGTTACCAAAAATAACATTAATGATGTTTTCAGGTGATGTAAAAAATTTTAATTCTCTTATTGAAGTTTTCGATGCATTAGTACAAAATCGCACATAGAAAAATTTTCTCATTTATTATCTTGTCTGAAGGGTTCCCCAAGAAATGTAGTACAGTGTTATCAGGTGACAGCCGCAAATTATTTAGAAGCTTATAATGCATTACGCAACAGATTTTCTAATAAACGAATTGTAGCCACAGCACTCTGGAAAGAAATCGATAATGCTCCTACATTAAATGGAGAAAATGTTCAATTGCTTAGAAAACTAATTGACACTTTTGTAGAAAACCTATCCGCACTGCAGAACATGTTGTCTTTAAAGATTTGTTTGCACGGTTGCTGTGGCTTCAGACCAAATATGAGTCTCAATATTCTCTTTTGTGACACAAAAATCCTATTTTCATTTCCTGCCTGTCCCCAAAGTATGATGTTGTATGACAGATGTGGGTACACAAGGGCATAGTATGCTGTTATAAGTGTACTCAGTCGAACAGTATGCTTGAATTTCAGTAATGTAAAATAGGATGCCTCAATAGATATGCCTTCTTATAATGATATAATGGAATTCTTAACAAAACTGTACAAACTACACTAAATAGCAAAAAATCTCTATTTCTCAAATATTCCTGGCTCTAATAATGAACATATGATCTATAAATGTCCATTTTTCCTAAATTGCTCGTGCATTATTAGACTGGCAGTGAATCTTGGTATATTAGTAAAAATCTAGCAGAACAACTTGGGCTTAGCCAATAGTGATAAGGTGCAATGCACTGTAAAATCTCTTAATACAGATTTACCTATTTATAATTTTAATGCTACTATTATGGGAAATCTTTGGCCTGAAATGCCAATTTGCAATTTTGAGTCAGTGGTTTTTTATATCTAACTTGTCTTTGGCAGATGACACATTTAATATTTGTGGCCAAATTGACTTAATTTTGGGTGCTAATTTATTTCATACAATATACTTGACAGAAAAATAACTATAAACGAAAATTATCCCACTTTTATAAATACAACTTTTGGCTATATTGTTATGGGCAACATAAGTCAAAGATAAAAAAGGTGACGCATATTTTCTTCCGCATCACTGTATAATAAGACCTCTTGTCATTACTACAAAAACTCGCATTGTTTTTGACGCCAGCTCAAAGGATTCTAATGAGCTTTCGCTTAACGATACCTTACTTATCGGTCCTAAACTACAGAAGGATATCGCCAAAATAATTTTAAATTTTAGACTAAAGCCGATCGCAATAACCACCGACATTAAAAGTATGTATTTACAAATTTGGTTAAATCCAGATCACGCTAATCAGAATCAAAGAATAGTTTGGGGATTTTCTCCAAATGATCCACTTAAACAATACATTTTAAAAACAGTAATTTTTGGTGTAAATTCATCACTATATCTTGCACTTAAAACTTTGCAGCAATTAGCTGTGACATCAAGACATCCAGAACATTTAGAATCCAATCAGGGTACCCTGGATTCCCGGACTCCTCGAAACTCGTCGATTGAAGAACAAGGTAAGTGAACTGCTCGTTTAAAAAAACCTCATATTTTCTTTAAACAAAATTTAAGGTCTATGAACCAGCATTTATACAATTTTTTTTTAACATATGGTATTCGTCCAAGAGACAGTTGCAAGCCCTATTTTTCAAAACTTCCTATTCTTACAGCTCCTTCTTTATGCTTTTTGGAATTAATAATGTATGTTAAAAAACAGCCCAGCCTTTTTGAAAGAAATATGACCATGATAACTCAGAATAGAACTGAACTTAACATCCTATCTTACAATACCACTTTTTTTAAAAATGCCCTGCTTACCGAGCTATAAAAGCTTTTCATATGCTGCCCAATCAAATAAAGCAAATTGAAAATATAGGAAAATTTAGAGAACACACCATTCAATTTCTACATACCAAAACTTTGGTGAATAACATATTTTTTAAATAATTGTAATATTTTTGTCTTGTTTTATATTATTTTATACTATATGTTTTTATTTTAAACTGTTTTATCGTATTTTTAAATCTAATAGGTACTATTCTTCTGATCCACTTATCTATCTGCTATATAGTGTGTATAGTAGATTGTTAATAATGGAAATAATATTTTAAATAAGTACTTGAGATATCTTAATCGTGTCGTAGACACTGGTATTTTTGACGTTGCTTTGTGATTTGTTTCATGTTGTTGGCAATTAAAGATTACTATTATTATTATTATTATTAATTGCGACATTAAAATGTTCTTAAATAAAGTATTTTTATATTGGGTGATTTTGACATCGAAATGCCACAAGAAAACAAGTCTAGAACAGAACAGTTCTCAGTGATGTACTCTTTTAATTTGTATACTAAAGTATCAGAAAATACAAGAATATCTGTTAACAGTACCAGTTGTAGTGATAATATTTTCACAAATTACAATTACATAGGAACTTTAATGTTTGAAATTCATATATCGGATCATCTACCAGAGAAACTCACTTATGAACAATCGCATAAGAGGGCTTTACAAAAGATTCAAAGAGTGACTTTTTGAAATGTTTAAATGATCAGGACTGGAAGGATGTATACACTGGAGAGAAAGATAATGTAAATAAGCAATGGTGTATGTTTATGAATGTTTTTGTTTCTATATTTCAACAGAGCTTTCCTCTAAAATTATGTTCTAAAAAAATGTTCACACAATTCTTAAAAATAATGAAATAGTTCAATATAAACAAGAATTAGACATTTTATTGTTGCTATAAAAACAGAAAAATCATATTTTCTGTTATATTATAAATAATTAATTTCAATGTGGAATAATCATAGACCTATTAATCTATTAACTAGTTTTTCTAAACTTTTTGAAATGGCCATGTATTCAAGACTGCAATACTTTTTGACAAGTTGTGATATAATCAGCAAGAGCCAGCATGGATACCTGAAGAGATGATCATCAGACACTGCACTTTTTTTTAGTTCATTAATTCGATCTTGGGTTATCTTGAAAATGGAAATGTGATGTTGGGTATATTTTTGGACCTGTCCAGAGCATATGACTGTTTAGATAAGGACTTACAAAAAAATTAGATATACAATTATAGTTAACTACACTGACGAAACTAATCTACGCCTAGGAGCAAAAGACAACTCAACTTCCATGAACAAACTTATTCTAAACAAGGATAAAACAAGTAGGTATGCTTCTAATAAGGATGAAACTTTCAAAGGTACAAAAACCAAACAACCACTTTAATTTTTCTAAAAATATAAAATTGTTAGGAGTGCATATTAATTAATGAGTGTTTTTTTAATTAAATGTAATTTGCTGTTCAGTCGGAGTATTGGAAAATAAATGAATGAAAAATGTTTAAGAACAATGTACTTTGCTAACTTTGACTGAAAATCCCCCTCTTTATATGTGCACAAAAAACTTTTTTTTTAGACAGGATAAAAAGAATTAACATCACAAAGAAATTTAAAACAGAAATTAAAGAATGCTATTAGAATTATAGCCTTATGGCCTAGATAACTTCATGAACATGTAGATTTTTTGTCCTCTGATTTTAAATAAGTAGGCAGATTAACTTTTATATTGTAGGAATAACATGACTTTCATTTTCGTTTCTGACGTAATTTTGTTTAAAGTTTCTGATTGTAAATTACTGTATCTTGATTTGAAATAAAGAACCTAAGCGAGTAAGTAAGAAAATCTATGTGTACTTTTATTGTCATCGAACTGCTCCTACCTCAAAAAAGATCAAATTTAATCACATTTGTAGTTTTCCATTGGTTTATATTGCTTTAAAATTCATTAAACTCGTCCATGTTGGGACTAAAGACCTTCAACACAATAAGCGGATAGACTACCTAGCATACTATGGTCGCCTCCTAATTCAAATACAGATTGTAATATATAATGCTCCTTACTGGTAGCAAAATTACCATATTTAGATTTATATATCAAAATGTGTAACTTACCTAGATGAATTTCTAGAGGAATTGTAAGATCTTGATGAAGAGGATGAGCTATAGGAACTAACTGAACTTCGAGAACTTGAAGAGGAATCTGAGCTTTTTCTACTTCTAAAAATACAAAGATCATTGTTTTTTGAATATTACCAAATATACAGATTAGCTAAACCAACCTTCTTGAAGAAACCGACTCTTTACTTTTATAAGATGAACAAGAGCTACTTGAAGAAAGTCGTCTTCTTATCCTTCCCCTCCGAGTTTGTTCAATTAAGGATATATTTGTCTGAGTTTCTACATCTTTTGTTTCTTCTCGAACTCTATCTTTTTCCAAATAAATAACCCTCTTAAATTCCCCATGATCATAATATTCTTGTTGATCTACTGTACTTGAGTTATCTGGTTTTTCATTCTTATCAATGACCTTAGGTATGTTCTCAATTACAGAGGCGATAAGAGAGTTCTCATTAATTTTATTACTTGCTTTTTCTAATAAAGGCTTAATTTCCTGAAGTTTTTCGACTGGTGCCAATGGATCCTCATTTTTGGCTATCCTAAAATCAGTATTCACTCCAAAATTAACTACAACTTTTCGTTCAAGATTTGGAGGGACTTTTGGAGGGTCCAATTGCATCGGCATTTCAGGTACCTCAACTTTATTAACCACCTGTTCTAATTTAATAGGCTCTTGTTTTACATTAACTTCTGTTTTAATTGCATGTTCCTTACTAGCAACAGATAATTCAGGTTTCGGAGACACGGTAAGTGTAACCGGGCTAAGTGGGAAAATGGTTGGTACTTTTAAAAGTAAAGGTTGAGGATCGACCTTTTTCTCAGATTTAGGGGCCGCCCTCAAAACTTCTTGTGCCATCTTACGTAGTTTTTCTTGATGTTTTAACATCTTTTGATGCTCATCTTCTGGCAATGGAGAACTACAAGAGCTTGTACTAGGCGAACCACTTTGTGAATTGGTCTTGGGAGTCAATATCCCATTTCTACGTTTTTTATACTCTTCCAGGTTTAGTTTTTTCTTCTCTGTTTTAATAGGTTCTAAATGATGAATAGTGTTGGCCTATAATAAAATTAATTAGGTAATAATTTAAAAAATATATCATTTTTATATTTTTTTTAGAATAATTTTCCAAAATGTAAATCATAAATGCAGTTTCAATACAGTCAATATAGATTAGTCCCACTTTTAATTTAAATGAAATATGACTGAATTGTTAAGTACACAAATGATCTAAATAGCCCAATTGCCAGAGACAGTTTTAAAGGCTGTCACAGGATTAATATAATTGTGCAGTTTTTTCTTCACTAATAGTACCTCTTGAGGGGCTGTTTAGGAATGTGCAGAGTGCTCACATGTCTGGTTCACAAAAAAACATGGTCAAGAAAAAGATAAAAATCAATATCTTCCAAATTATTTCAGATAGAGCAAAATTGTTTAACTAAAAAATGTAGAGCAGATTATTACCCAAAAATAGTTATGCATGTTTTTTCTGCAGTTCTCATAGTTTTTGCGAAAATTGAGATTGAAAAAAATAGTTTTTTGAGGTCATGTTATGTTATGTATCCAGGGATGTCTACTTGCAAACGCATGATGAACTATAAATAAAATATAATTTTTGCTTAAGGCAAAATTTGTCCGCGCGCTTGCTAATAAATTGAAGAATTTTTCTCTTGATCAGAATAGAGGGGACGAGAAAATCAATGAGGACTTTAAATTAATTTATCTTGAAAACCAATACATTTCCGAAAAGATCATTATAACCTTTTTTGTAGGTAACGATCTGCCCTACATTTTTTAGTACAATTTTGTTTCTGCAATATAAAAATACCTGGTTAAATACCTTTATCTTTAAAGACAACCGAGAAAATTGACAAGAACCCTGCCATAGGAGGGAGTGTATTCACTTCTATTGACTTTACTTATGTGTATCTTCTCTCTGTTTCTAACACACTGCCCCTTACGCCAGGTTTTTGTCAAATTTCTCCATTGTCTTTAAAGATAAAAGTATCAAACCTGAAATTTTAAAAATCAGCAAGAAGATGCCTATATATTGGAATATTATACAGTGTGTTCCATTTAAAATAACAAAGTCAAAGTGTATTTTTTTAATTTCCAATTGACATTTGTTTATTTTTTAGCAAATCCTGACAGTTAAGAGAAAACCATAAAACTTATGTGTAAAATACATATATAGATATCTCTAAAAGTTTGGTTTGTAGACCCAGATTAAAATACAACCAGCCACACTGTAGATGCGCTACATTTGTTTCATAACTCTTGTTTGAGGTTACTTTTAGTTAAAAGAAACTGGATATTTTACCCTAAATATATCAAAAACGGTTGTATTGTTACACAGAACATGTTATATAAAAATTGCTTAGTTTTTTCCAAAGATTCAAAAAATGTCATTTTCAAATTCATAAATATCGGACTTTACATTCAACACAATAATAAATTTGACAGTTTTATCATATGCCTTTTTTCATTTATATGGAATTGTTTTTTCGCAAATAAATTTGAATTCTTCATAAGAATCCTAGTTACTTTTACGCATTTTTTCCTATAGCTTATAGCAACGGCTATCTGAAGCATTTTTACTCCTCTTTGGATCACTCTGTACATTGAGCATATTCCACGTAAAATATAAAATTAGCTAATATCATCCAACTTTACTTATAAAACAGTTAAAAATTCAAATTGCAGTATTATCCTCACCTTTAATAAAGATACCATCAACGTCCCATCAGCATTCTTTACAGTTGGCTGTCTACTAATGACTGCTCTATCATCTTCTTCGGAAGATACAAAACCTGAATCTTTCTTGATTACATGATTTTTTGGGCTACTGCTATTACTACAGTAATTGTGATCTAAATGAACAGTATCTGGACTAACTGTAGGTGCAGGTTTAAAGTATTCCTGTACTTTAATTTTTTTTCTATTAGTTGGAATAGGTTGTATCACAGTTATAGGCTTCCGTTTACCAGATTCTTTAATTCTATTTATAAGTTCTTGTGGTAGAGAATCTAATATTTGCCTAGTACTCGAAGTACTTAGTGTTTTGGAAGAGGTAGTTGTTTCTTGGTTTTTGGCAACTGGTACTGAATTTACCCTGATATTATTGATGATAAGTTGTTCTTGTGACTTCTGATCTATTTCGAGCTTAGATGGACCTAAGCAAAATATTTCCCATATAAAAATGCAAATCACACATACAATTTTTTATATTTAAATGTTGTTCAAAAGCGAAATGATAATCATAGGGTACATAAACTAGTTTAATATATACATTTAATCCTGATTTTTTAATAAACAGGTTCAAAGATAAAAGCAAACATTGGAGTTTTATAACATGTAATTTTATAAAACTGTTTTATAAATTACAATGCAATTCAATGTTTTATAAAATATTAATGTCAACAAAAACATTAATATCTCCAGAGACCACTGCCAAATACTCTTATTCAGGAGTATTTATTGCACCACATATCAATGATAACCTAATGAAAATAAAACAAAACATACTTTCTCCTAATCCTGACACAAATTGCAAAATTATTTTTAACTTGGATACAATTTAATCTCACACTAATACCCTATTTTTGAAACAAACATCACATGAGCTATATAGCAGTTACTTGGACAAGTAAAAAATAACAATGGGTTAGAAGAAATAGTAAACTGAGATCTGAAACTAATAGAAAACTGGTTTAAACAAACAAATGGTTGTTGAAATGTCAATAATATAAAAAGGTATGTACATTACCAACAAATCCAATACACATATACAAGCAAAAATCCACAAAAACACTGAATTGGGTTAATGACTTGAAATTCTTGGGCTTTCACATTCAAAGTGGCCTTAAATAGGATACACTACCTTGCTATTCAAATGTACTATTCCCTTTTCCAAAGCTATCTATGATACAACTTATGTATTTTTGAGAGCCTTCATTTTTGGCATAAAATTCTGACAAAACATCACAAATTAATATAAAAACCTTTTATATTAACAAAGAGCAGTCAAGAAATATCTAGAGGAAACGCACCCTACAGCAAATAATAAGAACATTTTGCCTGAAAATTTTGACTAGGAAAAGACCACAACTTAACCATAGCTTAAATATGCAAAGTTTGAATACTTTTTTCTGTTTGTGTATTGTTATTTATAGTTAAAGGTTCAAATATAATAAGACCTTCAATACAAGGAGGTACTCTAATAGACCTGGCTTTTACAGATGTAACCAAAGTGGATTATGAAATATTAGAGACATCTAGAATAAGTGACCATTTTATTATTAAGCTAGATATAAATTATAAATATTTTTGACTCAGAAAAGCGTTTGTCAGTTTTATAGAAACTTGTGATAAAAATATTGATTTTAATTTATTTAGAACTAAACTTTTAAGTGTTGACTGGAAATTTAATATGAATAACATTAATAGTAAGTATGACATTTTGCTTGACAATATCTTTAAAATATTTAATGACGTGGCGCCTAGAAAGCAAAGTAAAATACTATCTAAACTATAGTGGAATGAAAGAGTTCAGAATGCAGTGCAAGAGAAGGATGAATACTACAGAATCCATAAATTGGAAAAAACAGATGAAAGTCGTAACATGTATAAGCAAAAAAAGAAATTCAGCTGTTAAAATTGTTAAGAATGAAAAAAGCAAATATTCTGAAGAAAAAAATTGATTTACTGAATTAATTGGTTACAAAAACAATCCTAGGGAAATGTGGAGTGGTCTCAAATGTGTGATGCCTAATAGCAATTTAAAAAATGACATTTAATTTATAGAATTTGAAAATAATGAAAGAGAAACAAATAAAGACGAAATGTCTGGTATGTTACACACATATTTTGTTGAAAGTATCACCAATATAATTAGTCAAATCAATTCTACCTCTAACGTGAATTTGAGCTTAAATAATGTAGTAACATCTAGTCAGCAAATATTTTCGGATTTTAAACTAATCACTAAAGATGATTAAAGAAAATCGTATTTTCGATTCAAAACAAAAAAAGAGTCCTGATGATCTTAACATAGATACTATAAAAATATTTACTCTGCAATAGAAGATCCACTAATTCATTTTATAAACTGTTCACTAGAACAAGGTATTTTCCCTAGCAGATTGGAGTTGTCCACAATAGTACCTATTGAAAAAAAGCAAACTGTTTTAAGGCTTCAAAGTTTAGACCTAATAATATGTTAGCTGCTTTAGAAAAAATCTTTGAAAGAATTGTCTAAAATCAAATTATTAATTTTATAGAGTATAGCAATTTAATAACAGACAAGCATTCTGGTTTTAGGAAGAGACATAGTTGTTAAACTGCTATTTAGTGTGTGTTGGATCAATGGAAAACTAGTATGGATAATAATTAAAGTACAACTGCAGTTTTTTTAAACCAGCAAAGAGCATTTAAGACTATAGGAATACTGAATAATGTCTCGAAAGCTATCTTAATAATAGAAAGCACATAGTGTAGAAAGTATTTTGGGACCCTTATTATTTATCTTATACCTAAATGCTATAGAACATATTGTCCATTCAGCCGATATTCAATTATTTGCCGACAATACCCTCACTGAAAGTTCTTGAGCAACTGTGACTAACATTAACAGTGCATTGACTAATATATATAAATATACCTGTCAGAATTTACTGAAAGTTAATATAACCAAAACGAAATTTTTGATCCAAGAAATTGAAACTGTTAGAAAAAAATTCATAGAAAATAAACTGGTTTACAATTTGGAAACCGTTCTATAGAACATGTGAAAAAACTTGGGAATAATTGTTGATGAACGGTTAAACTTTAAAGAGCATGCCAAGTCTGTAATATCTAGAATTAGCTATAATATAAATCATTTATCAAGGGGTGCTTCATATTTATCATTTTGAGATAGACTCACTGTATACAATACAACGGTTCTTCATCACCTCATATTCTGCATTTATTAAATAAGAATGAAGTTTGTGTCTTGAAAAATTAAAAAACAGAGCTATGAGGATGGTACCAGTTAGGTTGATGCAGGAATGCTTGTAGTGTCTCTGAATACAGAAGTTTTAATGTGTCAACCCTAATATTTAAAATTAAGATTGGTCCTTATCTGTGCAATAAAGCCATATATAACAACAAGGTGCATCCCTATAACACTAGGAAGCAAAGCAAACTTTTTATTGTGCCTAGAAATAAAAGAATGGGTCCAAATTCTGTTTTCTTCAAGGGATTTGATATGCCTAATACGCTACCAGATTTCATAAAACATGGCCAATCTGTTTATTGTTTTAAGAAATAGCTCAAGGCATATACTTCACAAAAATGCAATTTATGCGTTATACTTTGACTGTCCATGAAGCATTATTGCCTGTTTGGATTTATTTTAATATTTGTTGTTCTTGCTTTAAATTTGTTTTGTACTTAAGATGCTTTTTATATATAGTTTAATTTAGTTTACTCTATTTTAAATCATGTTCATTTAGATTTAATTATTTTAATTGTTTTCCCTATTACTTGTGGAAGATTATTTATAAATGTATATTTTTGCATCTTACTTAAAATTTATATTTCTTTTTTGTAATTAGTTTTTGTGAACTAAATAAACCATTCAAACAAAAAATATGTTTATATTTTTATCAATGTTAATTATAGGCTACTTGATTATATACAGCAAAAATGCTTATTATGTAAGATAAATAAAAAAATAATGAAAAATTATTTTATCAACAAAATATCAAGCAAAAATGTATTAATGCAGGCAAAAAATATATTCCTTACCTGATTCAATCTTAATCTTAGTTTTTTCTTGCTTAATCTTTACTGAGTTGTCTCTAGTATCTTGTTTCTTTTCAACTTTCGGTTCTATCTTAACAAGCGGTGTTGCCATTTTAATTACATTTTCTTGCTTCTCGGCTTTAATTTGAACTTTTACATTTAAACTTACATTTTGCTGACTTTTAGCTTCATTATTTTTATTTTCAGTTTGCTCTTTGTTCTTCACCTCTGTAGCCTCAAATTGCTCTAAAAGATCTGTAAGGTCACCTGCCTCCAATACAGGTGAGCTTTCCTCCTCGGATACTGTTTCAATATCTATATCACATTCATCTTCTGAAAATGACTTTTTAATATCACTGTCGATAATATATTTTTGTGCTTTTAAATCAATTTTCTTTACCCCTGCTTTAAAAACTCTTTTTGGAATAAAAAAATTAGAGTCTGTTTTAGTACTTATTGATATTTCAGGGTTAGGCTCTTTTTTAATATCCACAGGTTCAATTTTGATTTTGGAAACTTCTACGCTTTTTTTCGTTTGCTTATTTTCTTCGAAGATGTACTCTGCTATATCAAAATTTGTGAGTTCTGTGCTGCTAAAACTAGTATTTAAAATATCAGAAGATTCAGACTCTCTTCTAATGCTGCCACTGTTATTTGAAAGGTTTTCTGAATATTCTGATTGACTTGTACTTATACTTGAGCCACAGCTACTTTCTACTTTTATATTTGCTAAATATGGACTATTAAAATTATGAACAATTTCACGAAATTCTAGAACTCCTTGTAAACTTTCGGCATGTCTTTTCTTTGCTTCTTCCAAATTTTCTGTAGAGACGAGATTTGTATTTAGGATTTTGTGTTCTGCTTTTAACTGAAAAATATAAAATATTATGTCGTTACTGTCCAATAGAACAGAAAGGATAGTTAGGTATATCATATTTTAACAAATACAAATAAAGAACCACTACTAAATTTAACCTTAGTGATAGAAATATATAAAAAAAATTGTGACTAATGTTATAGCCAATAAACACCAATAGGCATATTGCAGTGGTATGTCTGTCAAGTATGACAGCATTTTTATTTTATATTTATTTAAATATAAATTCTGTGTATTAAAGTAATCCAGTCAAGTAATGTACATTTTATTAGTGGCAACAAGTAAAAGTCATCAACAATAAGTTAAAATTTCAGATAAGATGTAAATTAAAACTATTTTGAAATTGTCACCTGCCAGACACCCTACCTTTTTATAGCCGCATTGATAGAACAGAATCTGGTCTTCAGAAGTCTGACATCCGTGCTTTTATTTATCTTATGTTTATGATGACTCGGAAATCAGGAAATGTTTCCGTATACCATCGCGGAACCCTTCCGACAAACCTCCAGCAATCCTGGTACAATTTTATAGTGACACCAGTCGCAGTGCCGTGCTCGCGAACCGTAAACAACTCCAAGTGCAGGATATCGCAATCAAGGAGGACCTAACGAAGTATCGGTTAGATCTTTTACGTAGTGCCGTTTCGAAATACACTAGCAAATATGCTTGGGTTTTGCTGGGTAATATTTACACCAAAGTTGATGATGTAATACACCGTGTAAGTGATGTGAGTGAGCTGATCTGTAAACCAAGTAGTGCATGAATGCATTGGATTGTGTAAATGAGTGTATATCCGCCGCCTTCAAGATAACTGTATGTATCAATTATTTGTACTTATATTTTACCTACATGGAATGTGTATCTGGGCTAATTCCATTACAATAATTATTATTTATTTATAACTGTTACTATCTGAAATCACCGTCGAAATAATTTTTATTTGGTTTTCTATGTACACTTCAAAGTAAATATATATATATATATATATATATATATATATATATATATATATATATATATATATATATATATACTAACCGGTTAGCTCTTGCATAGCCGAAAACCTCGATTTTCTCCGTATTTAATAAACAACAACATTGGCAATCTTGGAGACCATAAAAAAAACTAACTTGTCTTAGATTTTTAAAAGTGACAATGTTTTCTTTCGTCGTGGTTTATTTGTTCCGTCATAAATGCGGGAATGCGAGTTTTCGTTTGAAATATACCTATATATTTTCTGTTTTATTTCTTTATTAAATATAAATAACCTAGGTTAGTTGTAATTTTAGTATGGTCATTATTGATATTAGGTTTGAGGTGCTCCGCGCTTAATCATATTATTTGTTCGATGATACTAATATACCACTATAGAACAATAATCAGGCTCATCTATTCTAATTATCTGTAACTTTAGAGAGCCCCACAAACCATAAATTATAATAACCATTGTTCAAAGGATTATGTATCTTGTTATGTATTATTCTAAATTTAACCTAAGTAAAGATATTTCCTAACTTTAAATATCGGTGCAATGTGTATTATTACATAATTTCTGATATAATTTTAAACGCCATATAATACAAAAAATTTGTTATTGTTCCCAGAAGTCATTTTTTTTTTTTGCACCAATACATTTACAATAAGACAGGTCCGTACACTGTTTCTAGTATATCGGGTTTGTAAAATTAAAACAATCAGTTTTTCTATTTGCTTCCTTTTTTTTTATTTTTTTTTATTTTGTTTTATTTTGCCCTGGCTTTCTCTTTTCTCTCTTAGTATTGTCTTAATGTAAATTTACCAAAATTTTTTTTTTTTTTTTTTTTTTTATTAAGCTATGTACTACAATATAGATTTTTGCTGTGAGGTAACGGGCAGAGCGTATGTGTTATAATTAGTTGGTTCTTTAAAATGTATAGTTTGGGGTATTGCGTGACTGGAGGACCTGGGGCGGCGGTTTTGGTGCGGGCGGTTGGCTTGACGGACGGTTGGGTGTTATGGCCACCTGATTAATGGCGGTCGGTCAGGATCTGGGACGAGCGAATATACATAGAACATGCTTAAGGCAGGCCGAAGTTGGAAGGGGCTTATCATTTGCTCACCTAAATATACGTTCTGTAAATACAGGATTCGACGAGTTTATAAACTACGCCCATGATTATAACTTCGACATCTTAGGACTGTCGGAAACATGGCTTACGCAGAACCACAATAATGTATCTTTCCAAATACCGGGTTATCATCTCCTTAGGAAAGACCGCGAAGGACGTGGAGGTGGTCTTATTATGTATATTAAAAAATGTATAAAATTTTCCCCTGTTGATATAATAGTTCCTTCCCAAGAATTTGAATATATGATTTGCAAACTTAAGTTAAATAACAAAAACATTTGTGTTGTAAATATGTACAGACCTCCTTCCTCTGATATTGCAACTTTCTTTGACATCATGGAGGATCTGTTTACCGCCATTGTCCCGTTCTATGACTATGTTTTTTTTATGGGCGATATTAATGTAGACTTTCTCCAGGATACCTCCAACACTAAACGATTTAAGAATTTACTAGAAGCCTTCAATCTTCATCAAATTATCTCCGAACCCACAAGGGTTAATCCTTTAACAAACAGCTCAAGCCTTATTGACGTTATATTCACTAATACTTTTCTGCCAGTCAAAAAATCGCATTCGATTCACCTTCCTGAATCCATTACTGATCATAAACTTATTTTCGGCGTATTTGATGTTGGAAACAGCGAAAACAGCATAGAATATATAAATGCCCGTGATTATAAAAATATTAATTTAGACAATTTTATGCACGATGCATTACAAATAAACTGGCAAAGTATATATCACCTCGATAGCATTGATAACAAAGTTGAAACATTTAACCATTATATTATATGTCTATTAAATAAACACGCCCCATTTCGCAAAAGAAAATTTAACAACAAGCCCTTTACACCCTGGATCACAAATAACATAAAATTGCTTATGAAAGAAAGAGATAAGGCACATCGAAAATATGTTAAAAATAAAACACCTGCATCGCTTCAATACTACAGAGATCTTAGAAATTTTACCAAGCATGCTATAATAAGGGAAAAAATAACTTATTTTAACCAAATATCTCAGACTACAGGCCATGATTTTTGGAATAATGCCAAAAAACTTAATCTGACTGAAAGAGGCAAAATTACAAATATACCAGACAACCTAAAAAACGCTGAACAAATAAACAATTATTTTCATTCCAGTACTGCCACTAGTACCGCTCTTTCTGAGAAAATTCAATACTATAACTCTCATAAATTTTTAGATTTTAACTATCAAACTGAATTATATTTTAATCTTATCGATATTAACCAAATACATAAAATTATTGCTAAAATTAAATCTAATGCTGTGGGAGAAGACGGAATTTCATTAAGAGACTTGCAGGTTTGCTTACCTTTTTGCATGGAACCTTTAATTCATATTATAAATACTTGTATCCTAAACAACGTGTATCCTACGATTTGGAAACAGGCAATCGTGAAGCCTTTAGCAAAAATATCTAATCCGAAAGAATTAAAAGATCTTAGGCCTATAAGCATAATACCCACTGTGTCAAAAATATTAGAAAAACATATTTTCAATCAAGTTACCAACTTCGTAAATAAGTTCAATGTTATTCCGGATTGTCAGTCGGGTTTTAGGAAACACTTTAGTACCACTACTTGTTTAGTAAACATCACTAATAGTATTCGAGAACATGAGGACCAAAAAGAATCCACCTGCCTGGCATTGCTGGATTTCAGCAAAGCGTTCGACACGGTAGATCACGACATGATACTTTCTAAGCTAAATTATTTCGGGTTTTCAGAATCAGCAGTGCGTTTCTTTAAAAGTTACCTAAATGACAGATATTCTTGTGTTTCAATAAATAATAATTCTTCAGCCGAAAAATCACGCTTCATCCCCATCAGACAGGGTGTACCGCAAGGCTCAATACTTTCTCCTCTTCTATTTTCAATATATGTCGCGGACATGAATAGCTGCACGAGTTACTCTACACTACGTCAGTACGCAGATGACTCTCAGCTGTTCCTATCTTTTGCAAAAGATACTCTATCTCTGTCGGAAGAACGTTTAAAGTATGACCTAATGAACATTCACAAATTTGCACACGAACACAACCTAAAACTAAATACATCTAAATCACAAATTATAGTCTTTAACTCGGGGAGAGAAATTAATACCATTCAAGCGGAGATAGACGGCAATTTAATACCTAACGTGAAAGAAGCCAAAAACTTAGGTGTTGTTTTTGATTGCTCATTGACATTCCTACCCCATATTCAAAATAAAATCAAGGCATCTTATATACGTTTAAAGCAGTTATACAAAATAGCTAGATCGATGCCCCAAAAAACAAAATATTTTCTTTGCGATAGTTTATGGGGACTCTTTAAGTGTAAGCATTCAGCATAGAATTCAAAAAGTTCAAAATTCTTGTATGAGATTTGCTTATGATATTCATTACAGAGAGCATATAACCCCACACTTAAACAACCATAATTTAATGAACATGAAAAATCGAAGAAAACACCATATGTACTCCTTCATCTACAGAATTATAAAAACGGGTCATCCGGCTTATTTGAAAAAACTATTCGTTCCTTTGGTGCACCAACATGACACCCGTAGCCAATTATTTAAAATACCTCCTCACAGAACTACTAACTTCCAAAAGTCATTCTCTTATGTAGGTATAAGTCTGTGGAATACGTTAAGTAATGAAGTTAAATCATATCCACTTAAAACATTTAAAACATTTACAAAAACACTGTTATTACGAAATCAACAAGCTACAATCTAATACTTTTACATATATCGTTTTCAGTCATTGTTTTTACCTACACCTGTTGATTTTCTTTTTTTTTTTCTTTCTGTTCAATATGTAGTTTGTTGTTTGCCGTTCCGGGCCTTATGTGCCGTTGTTGATTTGGCTTGGGCACCCGACCTCCGCTTTCCGGTTGCCGCTCTCCCCGTCACCGCCGCTTCTGTCCCCTAGTATGCGCATTCCTTAGATCTTACTTTAAATTATTTTTTTGTTTAATTTGTATGTTGATTTTGGGCTAGATAAGTTTATAATTTATAGTTCAAGGGCTGCATCGCACTTGCACATGGTTAATCCATGTGCAAGTTGGTAACGGTTTCTATAATCGAGATGTAGTCCTTATTAGCGAAATAAACAAGATATTTTTTGTTACTTGTTTTATAAAAATTATGCTGTGTTTGTTTTGTTAATAAAACTTTTTTTGAATTTGAATTTGAATTTGAATTTTCAATTTTGTATTTATATATGTATACATATGGTAAATAATAAACGTTATTATTATTATTTACAAAATAATATTCATCTATACTATACAATGCATTTGATATTAAAATCTTTTTTACTCTGATTATATATGTTTTTCTTCTAAATCCATAACTAATTCTGTTAACTTTTTTTAGAACAATAGTTTCTTAGAGTATTTAGAAGATAGAAAAATGCAAATCGCCTTAATTCAAACTGTTTACATTTTAGAGCATGTTAAAGTGCTCAAAATATCAAACTTCAAACCTCATTATTTCAGCTAACCTAACCTTTAAATTTAGGTATAGGACATAATACATAAAATGTGCTTAGATTTTTCCATAGAATCCAGAAATGCATTCAAATACAGGGTGTTCCATTGAAAAAAAACTCTACTTACCCTCACAAGTAATGCAGAAAATGTATTAAGTATATTTATTAAATAAACGGGAAATACAGGTAACTGTGAACCTCAATAGATGGTAAAATACATACAAAATTAATATAACTGGAATCAATCTATTCAAAATAATTCACAAGAAATTGAAACATTAATGACTTCAAGTTAACCATTTTGAAGTGTTAATAAGAATGTTTTAAAACGTTTTTTGAACTGACTTAAATTGAGCGAATAAAGGTTTTGTTGTACTTGTACAATGGTGAGGCATAGTTAAATGATTAGTAAAACGAGTTATTATGAATATATGTCGAGGAACTAATTTATTTTTTAATTAAACAGATGTATCAGTCAATCAATCAATCATTCAATATATTAAAAATTATATATAAGACTTTAAAGTTATTTAAAGTACACTATGTTTTTTTTCCCTAAATTAGTTCTTCAAAATAAGTTAACTTATGTAAGGTACAATAATTATGTAACTAAAAATAATGCACTTATAACACTTAAATAAAGTAAAATTTCAAGCAACAAATCTATAAAACTTAAAAATACTTTAAATGCTACACTACACTCATCCAGGGTAGAAACTTAGAAAGTAAAGTCAAGGAATTCTTGGACACTATAGAAAGCGTTTAGGAGGAAAATCTTGTAGAAAGGGGAAGCTTATTCACTCTATGATAGCCAAACCTAATGAGGTTTCCGTGACTGGTCTGGTAGTCATAAAAGAGGTGGTTCAGACTATAGTGAGAGGCGTTTCTAAGACAGTAGATGACACATTCAGAGGTGAAACTGCAAGGGTCATTGTTCTAAGCTGCCCAGCATCATCCCCCACCCCATAACCAAGGCAAGCCAACACCCTGATAGTCCTCTGTTGCAGACCAAAAATTGGAGATGTGTGCGCCGAGTGACCCCATGCCAAAATGTCATAGGAAGCCACTGACTGGAACACCATGAAAGACCTAAGGAGAAATATGTTTCTAGCCAGGCATTTTGCCAGGTTGTCTATGTGCCTATCAAAGCCAGATCCAAATACATCCCAGAAATATGATCTCCCAACACTGTTACAATCAATATTCCTTAATGCAAATGCGATGCTCTGGGTTTTGGCGCCCCATTTAGTGCTAGATAGTTAGCCCCAAACCAACCCCTCAGTCCCTCCACACTACCTTTCATCCTCTTATTCAGACTATCTTCACATGTCAGCCTGTGTTACATACATATCGTCTGCCAACAGCATAACCTTAGACTCCAGAACACTCATATGTATATCATTGATATAAATGAGAAACAGAAAAGGATCCAGCACTGAGCCCTAAGACACCCCAAACTTCATCTCTGCTTCACCTGATACTGTGGATCTAAAATCAGTAACCTGCTTCTGATCCCCAAAGTAGCTGCCCAGCAAAGACACCCTAGTCCCTGCAACGCCATTATTTAGAATGTTTAACACAAAAGTAGCCATATGATGTAGTCTGCGCTTATCCATTTTTAACCACTCAAGTTGCCCAAATGTAAATGATATATGGTCAAATTTTTTGAGACCAAAAATTAACCTTCAAAAAAGCTTTTAAACTTTCTGAACATAATTTTTTTCCAAAATATCAATACAATTACTAAGGATTCACATAGATTTTTGCATAAGCGAAAATTAAGGATGTGTCTGTTACTGTACAAAAATTTTAAAGCTAAAAATGATTTATGCATAAGTTTTTTAACATGATCCTTAAACCTTAAATATATTGAGATAACACCAAGTTTCTTTGCTGACTCCACTATTGGCAGTCTTAGTACAATCCAGAGCGACATTGAACCCTTCTTTTAAAGTATTTATATGACTTCTTCTTCCGGAAAACATAACTAAAGATTTTGAAGGATTTAATTGTAAGCTTTGCTAAAACGTCATTGTTATTAAATTGTTCAAAATATAATTAATTAATTCTAACGCTTCTAAGGAATCCTGAATATCAAAAGTATACTATGCCGCGCACTTTTGTTCGTGTAATAAAATTATATATCTGAGGCACAAACTTCATTGACATAAATTAATACATCTGTATTTCTAAATGAGGAATATTATGCTCGAGTTCAGTATACAGTTTTGGGTATACTGGGAGTGATCTTGCAAATCACTCAAGTAAAGGAAAACAGGGATAATGTAGGGTCTCATAGTAGTAGATACCCTTAAGGGTGGTTTGTTGTAAGTATAGTGAGTATAAATGACTGTTCATTTGATACTCATTTATTTCCTACAAACTAAGAGTATTTGTACACAACATTTGCAATGGGTTCTTAAACGTAACATGTGATAAATACAAACAACTTAAGGGGGAACTGCACGCAGTATTATGGATCATTTGCAAGCCTTCCGCCACTGCAATATTATGTTAAAACTATAAGAGATATGTATTAGCTTCAATGTGATTTCAATAAGGAAATATGTATAGTTGGGCGCTAAATGCGATTTTTTATGAAAAAATCTAATCTAGAATTATAAAATAGAAGTAGATTTATCCATTTTCGACCATTTTTCGACCAAAATGGCTCTTTACCGCCTTGCATTGATCCTTTTTCTACGTAACTGCAAAATTTGAAATGGTAAATCATACTCATGTCTTTGTATTTCTGCAGCGCGTGAACCCTTTTGAATCCATTTTTAAACGAAATGTAATTTAAATTGCCTATACATAACACATTTTTTTGAGATCGGAAGTGCAGGAAGTTTTTTCTAATACGTAGGTACCTTTTCATCTTACTTTGAACTTGTCTAAACCTTGTCGCTAGTTTTTCACTTTTTGCGTGCAGTTCTCCCTTAATATGCTGATGTTACTGTTACATAATGGAGATGGTCAAACATGGAATGACTATAGGGAAGCAAGAAGGGAGTTCAAGAGAGAAACTTGGAGAAGTAAGAGCAAAGCCTGTGAGAAAGTGGAAATACTGCCAAAGCGTTCAGGCAAATTAACCTCACGTCATTCCTTATGAAAGGACTAGAAAAGGTAGTAGACAGGTATCTGATGGAGGGGTTCTTAGCACTAACCCATTCCACGAGTTCCAGCATGTGTGCAGAGGGAGACGATTTACGGAAACTGCTCTTCATGCGCTTATGCACAAAGTAGAAAAAGCGCTCTGTTTTAAACAGTACAGTCTAGCTGTTTTCTTCGATGTAGAGGATGCATTTGACAAATCTCAAGCAGAAACTATCTGCAGATTTCTGGAAAACAGATGAGCCGAACCAGTTCTTGTTTGATGGGTCAGAAGCGCCCTGGAAAAGAGGAGAATTAACGCTACAGTGAAGATCTCACAACTGAGCATAGGTGTGAGTGGCGGTTGCCCACAAGGTAGCTGCCTCTCGCCACACCTGTGGTGCCTAATTATGGACGGACTGCTGAAACTCCTCACGGACTCCGGCTTGTACGCGCAGCCCTACGCTGATGACAGCGTGGTATTAGTCTCCGGCCGTTTCATCAAAACAATTAGCGGGAGAATGCAGATGGCTTGCAGGTTGACTGAAATGTGGTGTGAAAATACAGGACTCAATCCATCTAAGACTGAAATGATCCTATTCACAAGGAAGAGGAATATAGGTAGTCTATGTGTTTCAAGGACGTTTGGGGTACAGCTTAGTTTAAAAATACAAG
This sequence comes from Kuschelorhynchus macadamiae, assembly GCA_030620095.1. Taxonomy (NCBI): domain Eukaryota; kingdom Metazoa; phylum Arthropoda; class Insecta; order Coleoptera; family Curculionidae; genus Kuschelorhynchus; species Kuschelorhynchus macadamiae. The sequence continues at coordinate 94,234 of JAUTXW010002595.1, forward strand.
TAAAGTACCTTGAGTTATCAGTGATACAAAGTGGAAATGGAAAGTGCATGTCGAGAGAGTTGCGGTTAAATCTGTCGCGACTCTGTGGCAGCATCGGAGAGCAGTAGGGGCAAGCTGGAGCCTGAGCCCGCGCTTTATGCATTGGCTATACGAAGAGGTAGTCAGGCCTCAATAGTTTAGTGAACAGCGGTAGAAAACCAGACATGTCTAAGACTTGGAACGGTCCAACGACTAGCGTCTGTGGCAATAACGGTGCCATGAGGACAACGCCAACAGCTACGCTGAACGTTCTGCTGGGCTTGCCATCTCTAGACAATTAAGTCAAAAAGGAGGCAATTCCGGCCCACCTTCGAATGAGACCCGCAGGCGTTTGGTGACATGGGACAGGGGTGAGATCGTCACGGACTCATCTCAATAAAATAGCAAGCAAAGAGGTGCCCATACCAGCATTCAAAGTTGCTCTCACTTGGCAACAGCTAAGGGTAGATGGGCCGTATGCTCTCAAAATCCCTGACAAGGGCGAATGGGACAGTGGGTCAGTTAGTTTCAATAACGAAACGCTAGTGGATCGAGGGATAGGGAAATTTGGACATTTGCTGTTGTTTTAAAAATATTAATGTGATTTGAATAATTTTGCCCATTTAAAATAGAAAAGACCTTTAGAGATTTAAATTCAGTCCCAAATTTGATTTTTTTAAAAATCCAAATACAAGGCGTTAAAAAATACATTGTCTTTTTGGACTTTCTTAAATATTTCAAAACCATAATAAATACTGTATAAAACTTTGTTACATGTAATTACAACATAAAAATACACTTTTCTGATAAATAATAATTTTTTCAGTTTCACCAGTGGCGTTCGTTTAACAAAAAAGTAAAATTATTTTTATTTATTTGATTAAGACACCCTATGAGTTCTTAGTCCACCACATTATGCATTTTTGTGTAAATTAAATAAGTATGGCCAAATTTTATTAAATTTCAGAGAATACATACATGGAACGAAGTGATTTAGAAATACTAAGTAGGTATAGCACAAAATTATTGTTTTATTGAAAAGTTGCTAAGGATTTTTTGTTTTAACAACAACACACAGGATATTTCATAAACTATTAACTCGAATTTAAATTATTATATTAAATAAATGCTACTTTACCTCGAGAGAATTCTTCCAGCAGCAATTTGTTCCAAATAAAAGACTAAAGTGAATAATCCAAAATATATACTAACACGTTAAAACAAATTTACATACCATTAAGTTAGAAAGATGTCTGTCAAAGTTTATATTATTTAAATAATAACAAGCACACAATTTACAACCCATATTTTTCATGTTCAGTATTATCTAGCAGTGGCAATACTTCTGGCTATAAGTTATCAATACTTATTTTATTTCTAATTGGTCTGAGATTCGAAATAACTGGGTCAGATGAGATCAGTAAGTTAAAATATCTTCGTTGGTAAATTTTCTGTTGCATTTTCGGGATCTGAGCTCTCTATACTCTCTGAAGTCTTTGTTTTTAGCTTCTGCTGCTTCCTCTAAAAGGTGCCCAATAGGTATTAGAGCATGTTTAATTATTTCCGCTCCATGAAATAGAATCGTATTGACCGTAGCTGGCATATAGTACCAGCTGTATAATCTAACATATAGCTGTGTGGTTTGTTTTGCATAGTTGTCAAATACATAAACCAGAAGTTATAGCCTGCAATACGACGTAAAATCTTTTAATTAAGTGAATATCCAAACCGGTAATTTCTGCAGATTTAGTAGTATTTCAACGTTTAGTCCCAACTCGCTTTTAAACCTTTCTTGTATATCAATTTTGGTTTTTTTCTTCATATTTTTTTCTCTCTCTCTCTCTCTATGGTTCTTGCTAACCATTTCTTAAATCTCATATTGTAAGAAATATGGAGCAAACATTCAAATGTTCGTATCCATGCATGTAGGAAAGACCTTCCTAATTTGTAATATTCCTGGACTGGTACTTTACGAGCTATTAAATTCAAGTGGTTCATTTCAGTATGTTTTGCCCCACAAATATAGCAATTCATTGTGGATTTTGATTACTAGAACAAATCTTACCATCGATCATTGTTACAAAAATTGGGTGTTTTTTAGATGTAGTTTTAGAAAGTTCTGTCTCATCCAATAAATTGATTTCATCTTTTAAAGATTTCCATTCATTATTTATTATTTCTTTAGATTTTTTTATAAACTGAAAATTAATTGGGAGACAGTAAAACCGTGATGATGGCCGTGGATTTTCCAAACAATAACTGACTCCTCGTTAAAAATTAATTTAAGTGGAACATAGGTGGTCATAAAAATACTAAAGTCATCCGATTCATTATTTTCAAAATTTTGCTTGTAGTTAGAATGGCCAGAAGCGCCATCAAATCCACATCTACCTATAAGAGTAAGTCTGCCAGTGATAGTATTCTTTAATGATTCTAGAATTCTCCTAACTTTGTGATCCAAAAGGGAGTGCAACGTAATTTTCGCAAACGTATCGGTTATCATTATGGAACTTTGTGGTGGATAACACTCACTTTTGCTTGTTGAACCTGGTAATATGACGTATACAGGGAACAACCCTCCAGCTCAGCAGATTTTCGTAAAGTAAGGTAGTCATTTTCTGAAAGTTTATAAATATAAATATATATATATATATATATATATATATATATATATATATATATATATATATATATATATATATATATATATATATATATATATATATATATATATATATATATATATATATATATATATATATATATATATATATATATATATATATATATATATATATATATATATATATATATATATATATATATATATATATATATATATATATATATATATATATATATATATATATATATATATATATATATATATATATATATATATATATATATATATATATATATATATATATATATATATATATATATATATATATATATATATATATATATATATATATATATATATATATATATATATATATATATATATATATATATATATATATATATATATATATATATATATATATATATATATATATATATATATATATATATATATATATATATATATATATATATATATATATATATATATATATAGATATATATATATATATATATATATATATATATATATATATATATATATATATATATATATATATATATATATATATATATATATATATATATATATATATATATATATATATATATATATATATATATATATATATATATATATATATATATATATATATATATATATATATATATATATATATATATATATATATATATATATATATATATATATATATATATATATATATATATATATATATATATATATATATATATATATACCGTGTGTCCAAGATAAAGAGTGGATAACATTGGTAGATTGGAAACCATAAGAGCTACAGCTTGGGTTAAATTAGAGAAAAGGTGCTCAATTTAGTTTCCAAATCAATGCCGTTTACAAACCTAAAAAATTCCAAACCGTTCCGAAGAAATCCGACAAAAACCGAAGAGGTGCATTTTTGTTTTTATTTTTTTACAGCCCTATTTTTAAAGTTGGATCAAATTTGAAAACACATTCTTATAGCAGTTTTTTCTCGCCTACAAGATTCCACTGTCACAATTTTTGTCTGACGTTTCGTCTCCTGTCAACCATCATCAACTTTGTTTTTTCATACGGCCGCCATATTGGATTTTTTCATTTTTAAAATGACCATTTGAGTCCCATTTCAACGATGTGTCACTTCATCAACTTTATTTTTCCTACGGCCGCCATATTGATTTTTTTAATTTTTCAAATGCTGCCTTATTTACGAACTTTGTTTTTTCTTATGGGCGCCATATTGGATTTTTGCAATTTCAAATTTCTCGTTCAATTCTTATTTCAACGAAGGTTGATAGGTGTTAGGTACGCCTCGTAGGTACCCACCAATTTAAAAAACAAAACTAGAAACCTTTAAGTAGACAACACAAAACGATTTATTTCAAACTTAACTACTACTAACTACTTAACAGACAAAAAAGAATTTAAATTAACTATCTTACTTTACAGAAGGTGTTCAAATAAAAAACCATTGTTTTCTAAACACAAGTATGCGCGTCGGATAGTTGCATTTAATACATTTTGCAGGACATCTGGTGTTATGGTTTGAAATGCCTCCAAAACCAGTTGACGTTTATTTTAAAAAAAATCTAGTAGCCTTTTAAAAACAAATTAATGACTTATGTCAAAATCAACAATGTAAAAATTTGTTGATTCTGACATTTTGTTTACAGAATACAGATTTTGCTTATCGAGTTTTTTAAATTATTGCATTTTTTATTGTTATTTATTAGTTTTTGTTTGCTTTAAAAAATGTTTACAAAGTTTTCTTTTGAAGAGAAGTACGACATGCTAAAATGCTACATTTTATGTCATAGCAACACTCAAAGGGCGAAAGATATGTACGAAAATGATTATCCAGAAAGAACTCAACCAAACAGACAGATATTTGGAAAGTTTTTAGAAATTTACATACGTATGGTTCTTTTGATAAAAATCTAGGCAACCGAAATAAGAACTCTAATGAGGAAACAGAAAATAATGTTATGTTGGCAGCAGTCGAAAACCCGACAACGTCTGTTAGACAAATTGAGCGCCAAACTGGAATCCCAAAATCAACTGCGCATTTTGTTTTAAAGAAAAATAAATTCACACCTTATAAGTTTAGAATTTGTCAGGGACTGCGACCGGGTGATGATTTAAGAAGAACCTTTTGTGAGTGGTATACCAGAAGATGTCAGGAAGAAGAAAACTTGCCGAACCGAATTTTGTGGTCGGATGAAAGCATAGTGACAAATAATGGTATCTTCAACAGAAGAAATACTCATTTTTGGGCCAAAGAAAATCCTCGACGGTTTAAGCAGTCGAAATTTCAGCACCGATTTGGTTTCAGCATGTGGGTCGGAATTTTGGGAATGCAAATTATCGGACCCTTCATTTACAATGGAACCCTAACTTCCCAGCGCTATCGCCATTTGCTACAGAACGACCTAGAGAATTGGTTTGACGAAAATCTTCCTCTAGCAGAACTAAATAATTTTTGGTTCCAGCAGGATGGAGCACCTGCGCATAATGCCAGGATTGTTCAAAACTATCTAGCAGAGAGGTTTCCCGAAAGATGGATAGGGACGCATTCAGTAGTGGCGTGGCCCCCTAGATCGCCGGACTTGACATCGCTAGATTTTTATCTGTGGGGTTATTTAAAAAACTGGGTGTACGAGCGAAGTTTTGAAACGGAAGAGCAGCTACGTCAACTGGTTTTGGAGGCATTTCAAACCATAACACCTGATGTCCTGCAAAATGTATTAAATGCAACTATCCGACGCGCATACTTGTGTTTAGAAAACAATGGTTTTTTATTTGAACACCTTCTGTAAAGTAAGATAGTTAATTTAAATTCTTTTTTGTCTGTTAAGTAGTTAGTAGTAGTTAAGTTTGAAATAAATCGTTTTGTGTTGTCTACTTAAAGGTTTCTAGTTTTGTTTTTTAAATTGGTGGGTACCTACGAGGCGTACCTAACACCTATCAGTACTTCGTTGAAATAAGAATTGAACGAGAAATTTGAAATTGCAAAAATCCAATATGGCGCCCATAAGAAAAAACAAAGTTCGTAAATAAGGCAGCATTTGAAAAATTAAAAAAATCAATATGGCGGCCGTAGGAAAAATAAAGTTGATGAAGTGACACATCGTTGAAATGGGACTCAAATGGTCATTTTAAAAATGTAAAAATCCAATATGGCGGCCGTATGAAAAAACAAAGTTGATGATGGTTGACAGGAGACGAAACGTCAGACAAAAATTGTGACAGTGGCATCTTGTAGGCGAGAAAAAACTGCTATAAGAATGTGTTTTCAAATTTGATCCAACTTTAAAAATAGGGCTGTAAAAAAATAAAAACAAAAATGCACCTCTTCGGTTTTTGTCGGATTTCTTCGGAACGGTTTGGAATTTTTTAGGTTTGTAAACGGCATTGATTTGGAAACTAAATTGAGCAACTTTTCTCTAATTTAACCCAAGCTGTAGCTCTTATGGTTTCCAATCTAACAATGTTATCCACTCTTCATCTTGGACACACTGTATATATATATATATATATATATATATATATATATATATATATATATATATATATATATATATATATATATATATATATATATATATATATATATATATATATATATATATATATATATATATATATATATATATATATATATATTATATATGTATATATATATATATTTATATGTATATATATATATTTATATGTATATATATATATTATATATGTATATATATATATATTTATATATATATATATATATATATATATATATATATATATATATATATATATATATATATATATATATATATATATATATATATATATATATATATATATATATATATATATATATATATATATATATATATATATATATATATATATATATATATATATATATATATATATATATATATATATATATATATATATATATATATATATATATAGATATATATATATATATATATATATATATATATATATATATATATATATATATATATATATATATATATATATATATATATATATATATATATATATATATATATATATATACATATACAATGTGTCCCAAATTTGGCTTACATGCATTGCTATCTCGTAAACTGCTATAGCTACAGGGTGGGTTAAATTAGGAAAGTTTTAGAGAATTTTATTACAAATTTGATGACGTTTTGAAGTTTAGGATATCTTTTGTGGTTTTCAAGATAATTGGGAAAAATCAAAATGGTGCATTTTCAACTTTTGCCCGTAGCTTCTAAACGACTCGTATTATGGTTTTATGGTTTATACATTATTAAGGCACTTTTATTAGAGGAACATTATGCAGGTAAAACGAAGTTTCTAGCTTCAATTGTTTTTGAGATATTGGCATCAACTTTTTATTTTCTTACCGACGCCATATTGGATTATTGTATTTTTGGAAAGATCTTTTTAAGAGCTTTCCAATGATGTATAACAAGGTAAGATTATTATTTTTCTTGAGCTCTAAAAACCAAAATAATTGTTTTTTTTAAGTAGGCTTTGATTACGCATGGCGGCCATAATGAAACAAAAGAATGCCGCATGTCAACAATCATTTTGTGTTCCTGAATAGTACTTGTTATCATTTTCTCATTGTGCCGAGTTTTTACAAAGTTTATTTGAGTTTCTTATACTACTTAAAATGGAGGGTAATTATTCCAACGAAGAGAATTTGGATATGATAGAACTTTATTTTAAAGCAAATAGAAATACACAAGCAGCTGCGCGTTCATACGAAGAACAATTTCCAGACCGACATCAACCAAGCCAAAGGCATTTCAGATTTCTAATTGTTAACCTGTTAGCCTACTGGTCTTTTTTGAAACCGAAACCAAAGACCTATTCAATAGATAATGAAGCAAGAAACGCAGCTATAATAGAAAGTGTCAGGGACAACCCAACAACCTCAGTAAGAAAGATTGAAGAACAAACGACAATTCCCAAATCAACCGTCCAACGAGTCTTGAAAAAACTTCACTTTCATTCCTATAAACCTACTATTGTACAGGGTCTTCAGGTAAATGATTTTGCTAGAAGAATCACGTTTAGTGAATGGTTCATGCCAAATGCCAGCAAATACCCAACTTTCATTCTAAAGTACTTTGGACAGATGAAACACGATTTACAAACTGTGGAATTTTCAATAAACATAATACTCATTACTGGGGCACCGAGAATCCTCATAATTTAGAAGAAAGACGTTTACAAACAAAATTTGGGTTCAATGTGTGGTGTGGCATTATAGGTAATTCCAAACAATGCACTTCTGCTTTAAATCACTCATAACAATTTGTATTTTAGATAACCGTTTGATTGGGCCGTTCATTTTCCAAGAAAATTTATCGGGTAACAGATATTTGCAACTATTACGGGAACAAATTATTCCAGAAGTTATAAATTCTGTTCCCCCAAACGACCTGCAAAATATTTGGTTCCAACAAGATGGCTGTCCGGCTCACGGTACCAGAGAGGTGATGGCGGTCCTCAGAAATACTTTCGGGGAAAATATTATCGCTAATAATGGCCCTGTTGCTTGGCCGGCAAGGTCACCGGATATTAC